>JAPYYW010000624.1:0-45885 GCA_030522545.1 Cremastinae sp. A BG-2022a
AGATTCGAAAAAGCAACGACTTTCAATGTATAATATCTCGATTTCTAGATAATGAAGCTTTGTAAAATTTGACACATGTTTTCTAATGACATTAAAGAAGACCTGTGCAAATTGTTAAGAAAATCAGTTTCAATACAGTTTTGCGGTTGTACTACCTTAAGTTTATTAATAAAAGTTGTTGTAAATTGTTTCAAGAACAAGATACTCAAAATTCAAGGTTATCCAAGGTAACTTGTACTTGCTACGTACGTATGAAAATTTACAAATTCATAATCTTAGGATTCTTTTAAAAAACTAAAGGAATCTTCTTTCAAGTACAATAAAGAGATGTGCAAAATTTTAAGAAGATTTCAAGATATTTAGGATTGAAAATGACAATATTTAACACAAGCTCTTATGGGAGGAGAGCACTGAAAATAGGGATTTTTAACAATAAATATCTCAATTTCTACGTGGTGAAATCTCTTAAAATTTGGTATGCATATGCGAAACGTATCAAAGAATGGCTGTACCAATTTTCAACAAATTTCGATAAAACTATAGAACTACCTTAAAGAATCGAAAATAGGAAAATCTCAAAATTTCAAGCGGTGATATCTTTTCGTGTCCTTGACGATATCTACTTCATAATAATTCCTAAAAATGTTTGCAAGACGAAATGAATGATTCAAACACCAAGGTTATTATTTCCAAAGCAGCGCACGTAAAATTTTTTTAAATAAGTAGAGCTTAGCCAAAAGTTAATGCGCTCTATCTCGATGAATCGATTAGAGGCCTCATGTCTTTTTTAATATAGATGTGTTATAGTAATTTTTTTCTCATCCTCTGGAGAAAATGACATGTGCCATGAATCCATAAAGAAATTAATATTCATATTGTCTCCATAGTAAAAATTGCTCACTTTTATGCCTTAAGAAAAATAGCTAGGTCTCATATAGAGTAGAAAAATCTTATAAATATAGTATAAAAATGATAGTAAATAGTATAGGAAAATTGCCTGTGCCGTTATTCAAGTTATTACAAAAACATAGTATACAATTTTTGTATTAATTTTTCTCTGTGTAGAAAAAAAAGACTGCAAAATATACAATTGTCTACGCTGAACATGGGAATTTGTTACTTATTAATTGGAAATTTCTAAAATTAAAAAATGTACATAAAATGTACTTATGTTAAAGGCAGGTTAATAAAAAAAGCGCTTGGTCAATGAATATATAAGAGAGAAAAAAGAGAAAGATATTTAATTTGGTGGTCAGTAGAGTTCGATGGAACGCGTCCATATATAAAAACGAAATACGAGTGAAAAAAGTTCTTTGTTCATTAAAAATTTGAGAAAAAATAATAGAGTATATGTACAACAGAAATACTTGGGTATGACAAAATTAAATTCCCTTCGCATTTACAAATTTCATTGAACTTTATAATTTAAAAAATTCTAACGAGGTTTCGTTGACTATCCACGTTATATCAATAGTAAAAGTGTATGAATTATTTTGTTCTCATGCAATTTGAATTGCTCTGTGCTCGAGGATACTCGAGAAAAAAGAAAATCTTTTAAATAAGTTTCTTTTTATACGTGTCAAAGTTGTTTTTTTTACAGTGGATTGACAGCTGAGGTCGATTTCACAGGCATACACAGACACAAATTGCACTAAAAAAGAATTCAATGATATTGCTGAAATAACCTCCAGGTTTCCAAATGCAGAATACCAAAAGTGAAAATAGAATAATTTTCCATTATTTTTTTTTGAAAATTCTACAGGTGTGACTTTTGTACAGCGATTGGTTTAATGAATTGAATTTGAAGGATTCTCTCTTCATTGCCATATCGATATACTTTTCGAGACAATGAGCAGGAAGGAAAGTAGAGAAATTTTCGTGTGGAAAGAGAAAAAAGAGACAGAGAATATGCGATCGAGCGAGAGAGAAAGAGAGGGAGACAGATAGTTCGAGCGAGTGCGTCTTGAAGGAAGCGGGGGAGGATCGATGGAGGGAAAGGGGATTTTCGAATAAGGGAGACCAGAAGGCACTATTAGAGCACGGCGAGAAGGGTAGTACGGGAAAGGGAGAAAGAGAACCCTTTGAAATTTGCTTGGTAGAGCGAGAGGAACGCGCGAAAGTCTCTCGTGAGCCCGGATAATTACATAGCGATCGTCTCGCTCTCTTGAATCGTTGGAGCACTTCCTCGGGGTCTCGAAACTCCCGGGGTTTCTGCCGTGACACCGACAGAAAGCTTGACGGTTATATCGCCGGAGCGTAACTGCAGTCTTCTCGAGACTAAGGAAGAGAGGAAGCGGAATAGGGCGAGCAGGGGTGATGGAAAAAGGGGACGAAGGAAGGGAGGGGGGGGGGCAGCGGGAACGGGGGGTTACACGTAAAAGAAAATCGATCGATTCTCGCCGGTGTCCAGGGCGCCGAAAACTCCAAAGTACACATCCGGAGTTCGTGCGAGCTCGACGAGAAACGAGAACAAAAACAGAAAAAAAAACAAAAATAAAAGTTAAATAACACACTGGCTATATTTATTTGATGATACGTCATATTATTATCCTGGCTGTTATTGCCGACTTGGATGGTAAAAAAAATTGTATTCTTTATATTGTGCGAGTGCGAGCGAGAAGGAGAGAGGGAGCGAGATTATATAAGAGGGGGAAAAAAAAGAAAATGAAGATGAAAAAAACAACACGTGTCGGGCTGATGTTCGCGAATGTTTTACGAGGCTGAAGAGAGTGTCCAGGATATTGCAGAATCCGGGGGAAAACGTTCCGGCGCCGGGGTCGCGAGGTCAATGACGTTTCGCGAAAAAACTTTTTCCGCTCTCCTTCAGCAACTTTTATCTAATATATATTTTCTATATAAACGTCACTTTCAGACAATTTCAAAAAGCTTGGCGAAAAGTTGAGTCCCCCCCCCCTCTCCGCGCGCGCGGCGAGTTGAGAAAATTTCAAACTCAAGCCCGTCGTCTCACCGGCTGAAACCACCCCTCGCGTCCATCGTTCGCAAGTTTCGACGCTATTTTTCATGGCATTGAGGCATCGTGTCAGATAATTTGAGGGGGCTTTTACACGCTGTTGACGCCGAGTTTCGTGATATCGTACGGACAACGGGGCTGAGGAAAAAAAAAACACACACACAAGCTCCGGGGTATCCGGAATACTTTATGACGTTTTATGAGACCGAAAGTATATAGTTTGGAGTAAGTTAAAGACTCTGAGGAAAGTTCGCCATGGATATATACGGAATATGAAAAAAGTTGTATCACCGCGCAAGAGAGAGAGAGAGCGTGCGGACGGGAAACGTGTGTCTCGATATTTTGTGTACGAGCTTCCCAAAAACGTGTGGCGCCAACTTTTCCGAGCGCTCGTGAGAATGGCATCGACGCGCCGCGGCAGGGGGTAGAAAAAAATAGCGAAAAAGTTTCAAGGACGCGTCGCGGGTCGTTTCGCACATCCCGGGAGTGTGTCGGGGGGGTCGGATATGTATCGGAAACGATTTTTACAAAGTTCATAAATCTTTAGGGTATTGCCGGTGAGCGATTTGTGTATTCAGGAAGCTCCGCGGATTTTCGTAAAAAGATTTGATCGTGCTGAGAAAAGTGTGGAGCAGAGGGCGACCGCACGCTACGGATAGATAGATAGAGGCAGTTGCGAAGAAGCGGAGCCGGAAGGAGACGGGTGAGACCGGATGTTCGGAAAAGTCTCGCGATCTTCGAGGATATTTATATATGCAACGAAATTGGCTGCTTGGGTGTACCAATATTTGAAGTATTCTCCGAGAGTTCGCGAGACTGGAAATCCACTCGATTGATATCGAGGCCGGTGAAAAGGGGGGAAAAAAACGTTGAAAACGAGGGAAGGAAAAATATATACACAGGGAAGAAAGAGCGAGGAGGAAAGAAGGGGTTGGGGCGAGGGTTATATATGGAAAGAAGAGACTAATCTCGAAACACACGGAGTTGCATTTTCGAGTGTGTGCGTGTTGCACAATAAACGCGAGATAGAGCGAGAGCAGGGGCGAAAGCAACGGGAAATCGATCGATTCTACGTTTCTCGGCGTTCCGGTGTGTGTCCAGGCGCCAGCACGACTTCGCCGAGTCCCTCTCTCTCTCTTTCTCTTTACGGAAGTCTATATACAGAGATAAATGCCCTGGCGAACGGCGCCACGGTTCGAATCATCGGACCATCCCGCGCGTTCCTCTCTCTCTCTCTCTCGCTCTCTTTTCCCCCTTCCGCTATTCGCGATCCTTCGGATTCACCAATCAACGATCACACACGCATATAAAGACTCGT
Source organism: Cremastinae sp. A BG-2022a (assembly GCA_030522545.1). Lineage (NCBI taxonomy): Eukaryota > Metazoa > Arthropoda > Insecta > Hymenoptera > Ichneumonidae > Cremastinae sp. A BG-2022a. Next base: position 4,290 of record JAPYYW010000624.1, read on the forward strand.
TTCCATGTAAATCCTCCGACGTTCCGAGGCTATATACACGCGTATGTACCCTCTATGTACGTGCGGCCCAGGAAGGAAGAGAGAAGCGGAGGAAGAGAGAAAACGAAATGTGCAGGGACGTCTCGGATTTTTCCGGAATCGGAGAGGAAAATTTCTATCTCGAGCTTATGCAAATCGATCCACTCTTCTCGTTCTCTTTCTTCCTTTCTTTTTCTTTCTCTCCCACCCCCCACCCCCTTTTTCCTCCCATCCCCGTTCCTCTTCATTTTTTTTTCCCTCGCGCTTCCTGCTCCTTCCCTCTGGGCCTGTACGATTCTCATATGACCAGAAAATGCATTCCACCGTCTCTTTACGTTCTCTCGGAGCTTTCGAAACAAACGTCCCTTATCGCTTTCTTATATAGGTATATATACATATTTTTTCAAATTGTCGGTACATGCAAAAAACAACAAAAAAAAGAATAAAATGTAGTGAAAAGGGGGGAAAAAAGCACGATGAGAAGAAAATAAAGGTATTCTCTGTTTCTTCCCTCTTTCTCTCTCGCTCTTTCTTTCTTTTTTCTCTTTCTCTCATCTGGATTACGGAAGGCTTTGAAAGGACTCGTGTTCCCGTAGGCAAAATAAACTTTTGGAGATTTCTTTCTCTTCTCTCTCAGTTTCTCGCTGTGTGTACGTGTCTGTTCGTCTCTGTACGTGTATACGTGTGCTTCTATATATGTATATGAGAGCGCGGCTCGACACGGCTCAGCCTGGCGAATTTTAGGCTCACTGGTTCGCCTCCGCCTTCCTTTGACACGACCTCGTTCCTCCAAAATTAGCGTGTCGAGAAATCCACTCCAGGGCCAAAATTGAGGCTCCACCGAAATTTCTCTCCCACTTGTTCGCGAACGCGAACCCGTGCGGAAATCAATAAGTGGCAATAGACTCTGTTGGTGCGGAGAGAAGCGCCGTTTTCTCTCTCTCTCTTTTCGTTTTACTTCGCCCGACTCGCAACACCGGGAGGAGTTATTCCTGATGCTTTTGCCCTCTTCTTTGCTTTCTCTCTCTCTCTCTCGCTCTTTCCCTTTTCATCAACTCGCACAGTAGACACACAGCGCGCCGCCGACTCACTCTCTCTCTCTATCCCTCATCGACACATCCGTTTGTCATTTCTCGATGTATATATTTTGAATATTTTTTTTATCTTGATTCGTTCCTCGAAAATCTCGCAATTTTCCGGCCTATTCGAGCGTACGCGATCGAAAACGAGCATCACGTTTCGCGGGCGAACAAAAAAAAGGAAGATAAAGGGTCGCACTCCTGGGAATAAAATGAAAAGTGCGCACGGCCGGGAATTCGGAAAAATATTGCTCGCGATTAGCGGCATTGAAGAAAAATTGGTCGCTCGCGGTTTTGGCAGGAAGTCGATTGTTCGGGCAGTTGGAAAGAGAATAAAGAGTCGCGAGAGAGCTCCCCTCGCTTTTAGATCTCGAGCGCGTATACGTTATCGGCATTTGTAAAGAGGCACTGACGATATTTATCTGTATTAGAACTACGACACTACCATTTCGTAAAAAAATAACACTGACGTCTAAAAAAATTATTTTCAACGTCACGAGTGACGTGTGACGAGATGACACTAATGAAAACACAAAAAAAAATGTTTCACAGTCCGACAAAAAAAGTCTCACTAACCAAAACGTGAATGATGCACAAGGAAAACATAATAAGCACTCTCGAGCGAAAAATGGCACTATATCGAAAAAAAAAGAAATGGCACAATGATTTCGAGCGATTTTGTGATCGATGATTGATAAAAAAAAAGGTTCAACAAGTTCGCAACGAATGCAGGCAAGATTTATTGAAATAAAAAACAAAGAAACAAAAAAAACAGAAGAGAGAGAAAAATGAGAATAAAAATCACTTTTCGCCTGCGAGTGTGGCTTCTGTTTGGAATGTAGACTTGGCGTAAATCGACGGCGCGATTCGTAATTTTCAACGCGGCGATATATCGGAGGAAATAGCGCCGGAACGAGCGAAGGCACGCTCGTGTGCGTGCACTCGTGAGCGCGGATGCAATCTTTCCTCCTCGTGCCTCGCGAAGGAGACGTCGCGAAAGTTCGTCGCACGAGAGTCTCGCTACTCCAAGTCCTGACGATTTTCCACCGATTTTCTCGATCACGGTTGCGAAGACGGAGCGATGAAGATACGGGCAAAAGTAAAAGGCGGCTCGAGATGAGAAGTAAAAAAGTACCAGAGCGCGATCCGACGGACGCGGTCGCGTGGACAAAGTATACAGTGGAGGGAAACGGACGAGGATGAGGGAAAATTCGCCGGGAAGAACGGACAGAAGAAAAATACGGAGGAATAAACAAAATATGAAGAAACGAAGAGAAAGTTTGAATCGGAGGTTCTGGCTGTTTGGATTGTTGTTTTTTACGCGAATTGTTGCAAAGGGGGATGAAAAAAAAAAGATACAGAGAGAGAGAGTTGGTGCCGAAGTAGACGAGGTTTAGTAGCGAGTCTCTCACCAGGCCGCCGTGTCTCGCGTCCGGTGATGTGCGGCGGTACGTCTCTCGTGCGTCCCGTACTCGTTCGGAATAACTTCGTTAGAGCGAGAACGAAGGAACGACGAAAGAACACGAACTGTCCTACGAGACTCGCGGACTCGGTGCGAGCCGTTGCTCCCATTGCGCACGCGCATTTCTCGCGTCCTCGCAGCTATCTCCCTCTCTCCCTCTCGCTCTGGGGGGCTCTCTCGGTTCTCGCTTGATTTAGGGGTGGATTTCACTCCCTCTTCAGCGTTCTCGCGGCCTCCCGGCCTGCCTGCTTCCCTCCCTCGCCGCTCGTGTCCTAACAGTCGAGCTTTACTCTCTCGCGAGCCCTATCGCACCCTCGCATTCGCCGTTTCCCTTTCGCTTCTCTCCTCTCTCCGTCTCCATCCCTCTCTCTCTCCCTTGCACCCCTTCTCCAACCGGTAGTTGTTGTCTTTTACCTCTTTCATCCTTCATTCCCTATTCGCATCCTTCCTCTTCTTTCATAGCCAACCCTCGTGCCCGCTTCACCTTTCTCCCGTACACACAATCCTTTTCCTTCTCTTACAGTTTTATATCCGCGCGCGCTCTCTGTGACTATCATCTTTTTTCCCTCTTCTTCTCTCTCTCTCTCTCATGCGCGCTTCATCCCTCTCGTCCTTTGTCCACTCTCTCCCATTTAGCCCTCGCACACACGCGACTATTTCTTCCTCTCTCTCTCCCTCCCTCTCCCTCCTTTTTTTTTCTTTTTCTTTCTATTTTTACGTTTCATTCTCCCTTTATGTACGTACACCGGGAGGAGTGTGTTCGTGCGCGTATATGCGAGGGGTTCCTATATTTATAAAGATGTATACTCGGACTCTCTCTCTCTCTCTTTCTTTCTGCTTTTTCCATCTCGTTCGTTCCTTCATCGCGTTCGAGGCTCCGAACGTCCTGTCCTCTTTCCTCGTTCGCACGTCATCCCTCTCACTCTCTCTCTCTCTCTCTCTCTATTGCTCTCGTGGCCTCGGTCGTGCCAAGCTTGCACCCTCGCGATCTGTTTTTTCTTCCCTCGCTCACGTATCTTTTCTCATCTTTCGATCTTCATCCCCCGTTCGCTTTTTCTTCCTTCTCATCCCTCTTTATTTTCCTCCAGCCGGCCTCATCTCTCTTTCTTCGCTCGTCTCCGTCCTTGTTATATCATCATCCCCGATTTTTCGTTCTATTTATTCTTTTTTTTTTCTCCCTATACTATCCCCCGGTATTCTCCGTTTTTTGTCTCTACACTCGCTGTCTTTTCATTCAAACTGTACACAGTTTCATATCTTCCACCCTCAATCTCTCTCTCTCTCTCCGTCTGTTTCCCTCGCTGTATGTCCAACCGTCGTTTCTTTTAATATCCCAGTGTCCTTTTCTCGCGCTTTTTCGCTCGGTATCCGGAGGCTCCGTACGTACGAAGAGCGAGAAATCCTGACTGTGTCGCTCTCACCCTCGTCAAATTCACCCCCACCCCGTTTCCGTCTTTTCTCGCCGTCCATGCACCTCGCCGGGTCACGCTTTCTCGTTCTTTCCTCCCTTTCTCTCTCTCTCTCTCTCTCTCCTTTCTCGTCGTTTCGCCCAGAAATTCGCAATCCTGCGATACGAGCGTCTCTCTCTCTCTCTCTCTCTCTCTCGGTGTCTGTCTCACTCCCGCCTCTCTCGAGGAGCTCGGTGCTCGCATCGACTTCCATGCCCCCCGCTCATGCCCGGTCCCTTTCCTCGTCCGGGCACACGGCTCGGCATATCGCCGTCTCGCACTCGTAGCAGCGGCGTGCACGCCGCAGGGAGTGGGATCTTTCGCGCCTATGTGCGCGGAGTCGCGCGTCTGCGCAACGGAATCAACAAGGATATATTATAATTCCCGTCTCTCTTCGTCTCTACCGTTTTATCCGACTCTCTGCCGGGCTTTGCCTCTTCTCCCGTGTGCTGGACTCGCCGGAGAGCATATAGAGGAAGAGAGAGAGAGAGAGAGAGAGTGAGGTTGCAACCCCTTCGTCTCTTTGTCCAGGATATATCAGCGTCGACGCGCCACTCGGGGAAACTCTTGGGCATCTCTCTCCCCGGCATCGAGATTAGAATTAATTCCCGAGGTCGAGCGTATGCGTGCTCGTACTATATACTTCTCGCCATAAGGTGTACGTTACACCTTATACCCTCGCTCTCTCCCTCTTTCTTGCTCTTTCTTATTTTTGCTGGATCGTTGTTTTCCTCTTGCTTCTTTTTTCCTCTTCGTCCTTCTCATTCTCCTCTTCCTCCTCCTTCCTTCTTCTTCTTCTTCTTCTTCTTCTTCTCGTGTACAGGTACACATATTACCAGGGGATATAGCATACTTTTATATTAAGTACACAGACTCTAGTCGCTACTTGTGTGTATACACGAGACGAGAGAACGCCTCCTGTCGACTACACATGGACCTGTTTTCTTTACGATCATACGGCCGAGGAACAACGGTATTATATTCCCCTACCGTGAAATATACTTCCATCGGAATGAATATTTTCAAACATTTCGACTCCCCTGCACCTCTTAAAACCTCAAGTTCTTTTTTCTTCATCCCTCTTACCTCCTCGAGCGTTGTTTCTTTTTTCTTTTTTTTTTGGCGTATATACACCGCATCGTCTTTTCGCTTCTTTCCGTTTTATTCTTCATCCCCTTGTTTCCCCCGTCTCGACGACAAAAAGAACAAGCGATATTAAATCGAGTACAGAGAAATACTCAGGCTCGAATACATTTAAATATTTTCTACGATCCTCGAAACGCGATTTCCACTCAAACTAATGTCTTCTTTTCTTCTTGTTTTTCTTTACTTTTGCCGCGATTCTCTGATGCAACGAGCTCGCTTTTCTCACGATGCGGATATGGAGACAATGGCGAAATTCTTGCTGATCATTTTCGTTGATTCTTTTTTTTTAATCTATACGAAGATGAAATGGGCCAGAAGAGAGTGATGAAAAAGTGCACACTGCGCGCCACACTGTCGAGGAATGAAACGACGCGGAAATAAATTAATGGAAATTTCCTTTCGAAATTAGATCCGGACGTGAGATTCTGTTGAACGATTTTCTATGTGTATATTTTCGTTTCGTCCCTCTCGTATACTTGACGAAAGTTTCATCGTTTTTCCAGTGACCGGCGAAAGGATAGAGCTCTGGGGGAGGAGGCAAAGTTAAACATATTTACTTGACAGGGAATGGTCCTGTAATCAGTCTGAAACAACTGGACAACGGAAAAACTCGGCTCCGCGTTAATTTAGAGCTCGAGGGGGTTGAAATTCCCGGCGTTGAAATTTCGCGAGAACGGAGCCGAAACGGACCGCCTCAACTTTTAGGCTCAAAAGCACCGGCACGAACTTTTTAATCGATCCGGAAGTCGTAAATTACAGTCAGCTTTTCCATCGGTATACACACCCTTCAAGTCGATGCATCGAGTGTGTTTTCGTTCGATTTTACCGCAAAACCGAGAGTCCGTAGAAAGGTAAAAAACGAGAAATTATCGCGCACAAGTGCGACAAAACTCTGATTTAAAAAGTATATCCTTTTTTTTTATTTCGTGACTATATACATTAGGGTAGTCCAAAAAATGACTAATTTTATTTTTTCGTGAACACACGTTTAACATCTTCGGAATGATAAAGAAAATATGTCATACCGAATTTCAGCCCTTTAAAAAATTTTTAGAGGTGGCGATTTTCAATTTTTTATTTCCCCTTTTAAATAGCATTGGAAAAAATTTTTTTATTCGAAATTTTGTAGCTCAATGACGGAGTAATTCACATATATGCTCTTACGTATTTTTGTAGAACATTTGACGCTCTACAAAAATGGTCTCTTGTAATTTTCCGATTAATTGACTACTTCAAAAGTTATTCAAGACTAAAGTAGATATTGCGCAAAAATTCACTTTTACATGTGTAAATCTGTATAAAATTAACATAATGTAAATATTTCAACTAATTAATACATGCAAAAAATGTACTAGTATTCGTTTGTATTGATTTGGTCTATTAATAAATAATTCAGCTCAATATTCATTTAGTAAAAAATTTTTTCTTAAGTTATAAAATAATTGAATAACATAATTTTGTATCATTTGAAATTTTTTATAAAAAAAATCCATAATATTTTACGGCGGTTATACAGATTTATACCTGTAAATGTAAATTTTTAAACAATTTCAACTTTATTCTTGAATAACTTTTGAAAGAGTCAATTTATCGAAAAATTACAAGACCTTTTTTATAGATCTTTAAATTTTCTACAAAAACATGTAAGAACGTATATGTAATTCGTTATCGAGCTAAAAAATTCTGCATGAAATAAAATTTTTCCAATATTATTTAAACAGAAAATGCCACTTTTAAAAAATTTTTTAAAGGGCCGAAATGTGGTGTGGCGTCTTTTTTTATAATTCCAAATATATTAAACGTGTTCGCGAAAAAAGAAAATTAGTCATTTTTTTGGACCACCTTAGCTATAACATACATGTCAAAAATCAGTCGTGAAACACAAATCGTTGAAATAATTCGGGATTGTGGAATATATTTAGGATAAACCGACAGCAGGTATCGAATGGAAATGAAAAGACAATACAGTCGCTGCTGAGAAGGAGAAAATTGAAGAGGCAGTCGGAGGAAGCAACCTGAAGCACGCTTCACCCTTGCTTTAACATTTGCATTCGTGAACAAGTCTCTCGGAGAGTCACTCGATCGGAAGACTTCGATCATGGCTCACTTTAAAATCGTGTTTCCGCGGTTAAACGTTATTGAAACTTTCGAGGAGTTCTCTCTGTCTCGAAGCAGAGCGTCTTATCTGCCTCGACGGTCGAAATAAATGCAAGCTGCTCTACACTCGTTCGGTCGTATAGAGAAAAGGAAAATATGTTGAAGCATCGAAAGAAATGTGTGCAGCAATAACAAACAGTATACCCCATCGCAGAATAAGCTCAGCAGAAGCGGAGAAACGACGCGAGAGAGGACACAGGGGAGTGAAAGATTGGAAAGACGAATGAATAAGTGATAATATAAAAGCAAGGGGAACAGGGTGCGCCGGAGTGGAAATGGATGAATGGGGAAGGCGATGTTTGTCAAGTAAATAGAACAATCGTCGAGGAGGAATGGAAGTGAGCTTAATTTGCGCGTTTGTACAAACGGAATTTCATATTTGCGCATTGCTCGCGTATGCGAGAGCCGGAGGGGAGAATATGGGAATGAGAGATCGGGCGGTGTGTATATGGCCGGGAAGCGAGAAAGTCCGGAGTTAGCTGCCGATGCCAAGAATCGCGAGCGATATCTTTGCTCGCGATTATTCGACCGAGGTGCGCACTTACCTCGCTGCACGTTAAATCTATGTGCACACAGCTGCGTGTGTGTGTATGTGCATATATCGTAAGGCTTTTATATATATTCGTAAATACAAAATCGTAAATACAAAGAGAGAGAGAGGCGGAAAGCATGGTAATTTGCATAATAGGAGTATGGGAATGGGGCACGAGGGATGCGTAACGCCTGGCAGGATCGTCGTGAAAAAATTTGCTCCGGGTTTCGCGAAATCCGGATCTCGCTTCCTCCGAGGATCCTCTCGGGCATTTTGCATCGATTTACGGCTCCGGCGGCGGGGCACAAGCAGGCAGGCTTCCACGGAAATACGTCAAAGGCGCGTGTCGGTCTTGCTGCCTGGGAGGCTGAACGATGGAACCTCGACATAGCATTTTCGAAGTTTCCCGATCTATAGAGAGAGAAAGAGCCAGAGCTACAGGCATTTCACCCCAGAGGGTATACAGACATACCCGACGCCCAGTTCGCCTGCATATAGACATTACGAGGTATATACGTTGCGCAAATACCACCAAACATCACGCATTTCGCTTCCCAGAGTGCTGATGCGACCGATAGAGAAATACGAAACGTGCCGAAAAGGTCGCGGTGATTGGCTTCCCATCTATATACGGGCTCTCTCATCCCCGATACAAAATCGCTCTTCTTTTATTCCGCGTACGTCTTCTTTTTCCCTTTTTTTCTACAATTCTGCCTCTCTCGCCGTTCTCAATCCGATTAAATCATTTTTTCGATCAATTTGTACAGGATTATAAAAAAATACCAAACTCCTCTCACATACCTTATTTTAGATTTGTTTTTTTTTTGACAACTTAATAATGTCAATGTACTTTTTTAAAATTTATTCATGCAGTTTACGATATTTAATTTTATTCCTTTTAGTGTCATTTTTTAAATATCTTTGATGCAAGGCTTTTTTTGGATCAGTGTCTTTCGATTTACATTTCTTTAAAAAAATTTGCTTCAAACTTACATATATTTTGCGATCCAAAACCCACATATTTTACCTTAAAATAAAAAAGTATATCGTGTTAAATTTTTAGGACTTGTTCAATTGTTGGGACATTTACCTTTTACGAAAGATTTCAAAACAGTATAAAAAACTTTTTTTCCTTTATTAATTTTTTTTTGAATTTCATTTTATGATTCTTTATATTTTTCTAATAAACGATCGTATACTTCTCTCACGTCCAATATCCATTTTTTCCCTACGATTTTGCTGTCACTTAAATCTGGTTAATGTATTTCAATGTGCTTACTAAACTCTACAAAATAACGTGTCAGAACTTTTCTCCCTTATTTTACGTTCGATCTTTATTTTCACAGCTCAAGTATTAATCTGTTTTAATCTGTATGCGAACAAATTTTAAATTCCACACAAAATGTTCATTTATAACATATGTAATATAGAACAACTTTTGCTCCACCACTTCAATCTCTTAACGAAACAGTATAGGCTACGTACGAAAAGTTTACAAAAATTAACATTTGATCATATACATATGTATAATATTCTCTATCTAGTATATATTATAAATAAAAAGATATTAATAGTACACTATATAGTTTGATATAATATCATTTTTTTATATTTTTTTTAACAATTACTTAGAAAGTAACTTTTCTTTTTTAAATATCAATGAAGTTTCTTCTCGTGGTAAAAGGATGTGAGACACAATAGGAGAATAAGAGGTGATAAAACCAATTCCAGGAGACATTAGGAAGCTTCGTGGTGCCAGGTATCCAGCTATCTCGAGGTCATTGCGGTCTGTATTTTGCGCCAGCTATATTTCAACTGTGGGTGACGATTCTACACCAAACATTATCGCGGCGTACTCTAAAATTGGTTTCCTCCGCTCGGCTTTATTTTCGCTTCGGAAAAAGAAAGAAACCTTTTCGACACTGATTGAAAAGAGCCGAATTAAAAAAGGAAAACGTATCTATATATATATATGGATACCTTGGCACGATGTCCCGATTCCTCCGGAAAAAGTCTTTTTCCGTAAAATTAAATAGCAATCTCGATTCGTGGTGGCAACACACGGAACATTTCCCGCGCTGGAACAAACTTTAAAAGCATTGGATTATTTTAATATCGGTCCGATTTCATCAATCTTGAGCGACTTTTTTTCCGAGTGAAATAAAAATAGCGACACGAGCGCTACATACATATATGCCAGTTTGCGACCGTAGGACAACACGTTAAACTCCAATTCTCTTTAGCGAATAAACAGAGAGAGAGAGAGAGTTGCCGCAAAAAAAATCCCAAAAAGTGTGCGAGTACAAAGACAAAAACACACGTTTGTGTGTTATTTCGCAACGTTTTCATTCTCGCTGTCTCTCGGCTGTTCAAACAACGCGAAAACCAAGTTGTTTTTTTTTTAATCAAAAAACGAAGGAAATGAACTCTTTCATTGAAACACGCATGAAACATTTATTCGAGTAAGCGAGTAATTTCGATTGCGATGAATTCCGGGAAACGGGGGATGAGATACACAAGCGATGGAAAGAAGCGCGTCCACGGAAATGAAAACGTCGAGGAAAAGAGAGAAAAAAGAGGACGAGCGAGAGTGGACACAGGACAATATGGGGGATGCAGGAATAAGACGAGATGAGCACGGAAATACCGGAAGTGGTTCTCGAAAGGGGTGGCGGAGGGGGGGGGAAGGAAAGGGGAGAAAAAGAGGGAGCACGACAATGAACGGAGAACGATGTGGAAAGTCGTGTGTATATATGCTCGTTGTATAGATTCGCACAAGGGCATTGTGGTAATTGAGACTCGGAGCTAATTGGCTCTCTATATTATAACCAACAAGTAAATAGCGGGAGGGCGTCAAAATCGTTGACCTTTGGCCGCAAAGAGCGTTCCGAGCGGCGTGCATCTCGTGCACATACAAAAGGATGCTTATAAACGAAGCGCTTGGCCCGGCTTGGCCTGTGCCGGTGGTGCCGGACAGAGGGGCACGCGCCTGCCCTCTCGAGCCCGGAAAAAAAGGACCTCCGCGCCTTTCTGCCAGCAAGCCGTTAATACACCCCTTCTGTATATATTTAACGATGGACACACGTAGGATATTCTTGCCTGTACAGTTATGTACTGAAACTGCCACAAGTATACAAACGAGAGGTGTGCACATCAAACGAGGACAGAGACTACAGGGAAACAGAGAGAGAGAGAGAGAGAGAGGAATGAGCGCACACACATGCAAGCTGGGTTCGCGAACGTGGGAGTTTTGCTGAGAGCAGAAGCGAAAGAGAGAGAAAGCGACTTTACCGGGTGCCCTCCTATCGATTTTCAAACGCGCGCACACGGTTTCCCCCTGGCCCGGCCTCGAAAAGCTCCGCACGCCGTCCGCGCTCGCTGGAGGCCGCGGAATTTCTACCCTGCTCCTCGCTGGTGAGGAATAGCGGAGAGCACCCAGCGAGAATGTGAGCCAGAGAGAGAGAGAGTCGCGGACACACATACAGGTGAAAACGTACGTGGCGGAATCGAGCACAGGTGTGTAGAGGACCGAATGGATATGTGCTACGCCCGAGATGCGATCGAAAGAACGAGAAGTAGAAGAAGAAGAAGAAGAAGAAGAGGAGGAGGAAGAAAAAAATATAAAATCCTTCCTCTGCTGCTTTTATTTTTCTCCGCTCTTTTGCTCTTTTTCCCTTATTCCTCCTCGCTCTGTTTCTTGTTATTTTTTCCTCCCATATCTTTCGTTCCCTCTGCTCGGCTCCTCCGCGTCGCCATTCGTTGATTTTATTTTCCTCGACAGATGTTAACTATACGCGCGGGCAAAAGTAGACTTTTTGCGGTCGGTAAACTATACTCGGGGAGTAGAGGGAGGAAAATCGGGGGGAGAACCCGGGAAATAACTGGACAAAGTTTTCACGTAGGTTCACTCCTCAAAGTCTCAACCTCAACCCCGTGTGTCGGTTGGAAACCGGGTCTCCCCCTCGTCGGTCAACCCTACACTCCGCCGCGCTCCGGAGTATCGGAACGGCCGACGAGCAGTAAAGGCTAGTTTTCCTCTGACCGGATATTAGCAAGGTTTGTAAAAGCCCGATACGAGAGCGCGATATACACAACCGAAACCCGGATGTTATTCTCCCTGCTTATCTTTCAACTATCTCTCATCTTTCACGGTCTGCGGAAAACCTCAACATGAGAATCCTTCTTCTTTTTTTGCCTTATTCCCTCCGCCGCTTCTCCTTTTTTTTTCTTCTTTTCCTGAAGAAAACTTTGAGAATTCACGGACGGCCGCTCGTCCTACCTTCTCGCTCGCCCAGCATCGACGAGATATCCGAGTTTTGATAAAAGATGAATCGAAAATATACTTGGAGGTGGGCAGACTGGCGATATAAAAAAACTGACATGTACTCTTGACCTTTTATTAGACACCGAATTCACGATATTTTTCAGGGATGAAGGTTATTTCTCCATATTTGAACTGCACTCTTAACCTTTCCATTATTACACATTATATTCGTCTTGCAACAATCGGTGAAAAATAACCTTCAGGAATTCTTCAGCAGTTTGTAACTAACGAAGGCTGAACATTATATATGTTCGATCCCTGCTGGGAGAGGTCAGCTCCGTCGTGCGGATCTTTTATTTTATAATAAAAAAAAAGAGTACAATAAATTCCAGAACTTGTTATCGAAAACATGACTGCTTTTTCGGTTAAATTCGGCGCACATCATCGGATTAATTTAACAAAATATTGCATCTATTGAGGATTTGGGGATTACACGATTCACGGGCTCGTGAAAAATCGAATTAAAAAAAGAACTTTATATGATCCGTCAGGAACGTTCAGAAGAGAGAGAATAGGGAAAAAGTGGAATTTATTCAAAAATATATTTCTTTTTTTTCTGAATTTATCTCGACCCTATGTTTCTCACTGGTCTGAAAATTTTCCCTATTTTCCCAGTCAGTCGGGAAGTAGATAACGCATATCGTATCATTTTTTCGTCCGAGTGAATTTTCAATTCGACGAATACATAGCAAAATGAAAATAGCGCAATATATACTGGAAACAAAGGAACACGAGCACGCGAATGTGCACGATCGAGAGCTTTATATGCGCGACAAAGTTTGTATAATCGGCTTTTCAAAGATGTTTTATCGTTTTCGGGATATATATAGGGGGGATTGGCGGTTCGAGTATAGGAGTCTCGCGTGAAAAGAAAAATATCAAAGAGCCTAAAGTCCGTATATACTTTCAATTTCAATAGGCACATTTTCCCTTTCATGTTCTTCAAGGATCGCTGAGCGACTTCATAAATGCATTGATAAAAAAAAGGGTGTGCAGGAGGATGAAGAAAAAAAGGAACGGAAGCGAAGACGAAAGAGAGTGGCAGGAGGGAGGGAGGGAGGGCGCAAGGAGAAATAAGATGAAGATTGAAGGAACGTTTTCCGCCGTGCGCGCGTAAACATACGTGCAACCGCATTTGTGGGGAAAAAATGAATAAAAAAAGGAGAATAAACGAGAAAAAGAGAGGAGAGCGGGGTCGAGGAGGCGGCAGAGTGGAAAGTATGGAAAACTCGAGCGACGCCGAGAGAGTTTGAGGGAAAACAGGATGAGGGATAGGAAGGAATGGAAAAAAAGGCTCGGAAGCGAAAACGAACGGTACCCAACACGATGGACTTTCAAAGTGACACGCGGCGCGTCTCTGCACCCGCATTTCTATACACATATATATAAATTTGTCAAGTATATATCTAAGAGAGAAATGCGAGAGAGAGAGAGGAGGAAAAATATTGTACAGAGGAAGGGCGGAAGCGTGTATAGATAATTCTCGGTTCGAGAGTTCGTGAATGGGAGATGCGGAGCTTCTTTCCTTTCCTCCTCCGTGGCCTGGCCCCTGCCTCGCGCCCATTGACAACCCTCTCACGACGTCACCGTTTACCAAGTGAAAAGAGACGGGTACAGAGGTTGAAATACGTGTGTCGAATCGTGTACGCTCGCGTGCAGTCGACGCCGGCCCGAGCGACGAAGGGCGCGCTCGTGTGTGTGTGTGTTTCCTCGCTTTCGCGCTCGCTTTCCGAAGCTCCCGGTATACACGGGACTGGCAAAAGTCTCGACAAGACACCGCACCGAGGTTTTGTATTCACCGGCAAGCGGTGCGGGACGAAGACTCCGAGTGGCAGTCCAGAAGAGACGGATCCGGATACGACACATACGAACGACATAAACATCGACGCGCCCGTTACAGAGGCCATACCGGAGCTCTCGCGCAAATACGAAACTATACTCCGCCGCTCCTCTCACGATCTTCGACGACTTCTCAATGTCTTTCCGCGAGACTCCGAAGCTTCACACTCACGTACGAATATCTGTGTACCCATCCGAGTACGTTTATGCCCCCCCACGCGGCTGTGTACGAGCTTTTATCTTCCACTTTCCTCCTCTACTCGAATTTTTCCGCAACTTCGAGTGGCGAATTCCGACTGCTCTCTCTCTCTCGTCACTCTCGACACTTTCTCCACTTTGATACACGTTACGTTCGAGTGCATGTTTTCACGTTTTAAGGGCGTGTCGTGCTCCCGAGCGACACTTTTTACACCCATTGAACATATTTTTTTCCTTATTGCGTCTCTTTTGTACCTTTAATTGTTGGTTTCTGATGCGTTGCGTGTCGAGTGCACTTTTCGGTGCTCCAAAAGGTTTCGTTGAATCGACAGAATTTGGTTTTAAGGTAAGGAAATTTATAAATGACACGATTTTCAACAATGTCACGATTACTAGATGGAAAAGCTTCATAATATTTTATATACATTTCAAGATGACATCTAAGAAGATTTACGCAAATTTTCAAGAAATTCTCTCTCAAACGGGTTTCACGTGACTTCTACCTTAATCAACTACAGTGAGTTATAAAAATGAAAATTTTTATTTATCAATTATCTACATAAGACTTTTTTTACTACGCAGTTTTATTAACTCTAAAAAATATGTGACTTTTATTTAATAACACTTTTAGCATCACGAGCATTTCAAGAGAACCAAAAATTTAGTTGAAAGCAAATTCAAAGTTTCTTGAAATTAACTTGATGAACTGAGTATTTTGTTTAATTTACTCCAATATACACATTTGTTTCAAAGACTTACGTAATTTCGTCAAGATTAAAAAATAGTATTAAATTAATTTAAGTAAATATGACAATTTTTTAAAATATACAATTCATTTGTTAAAAAATGAATAATCTTATAACACAGAGTATGGTAGCGTTGGCTGAGTCAAATACGTATAACTATACTTGTATATATGTATAATTCAATAACAGTTTTTTTCAGTGCCTGATGGGGTTTTTAAATATTTGTTCTAAACGTTTAAGTAATCATATACTGAGATAAATTTATACGAAAAATTAATATGTTCTTTTGTACTGTGGTAATAGTTTGGAAAAATTTGAGGATTTTTCATCCAAAATGTAGTAATTATCTTATATTAAAAAAAGATATGAAGCCTCTAATCGATTAATATTAATAAAGCGCATTATGTGAAGTATGAGCCTAGAAGAACAGCAAAATATCAATTCTAACATGTCAAGAAGGAAAAAGGGGCCGCGTTTTTGCTTGTGCTTCAAAAATCGGAAAAAAAAGAAATTGTAAAAATTCTGCGAAGTTCAAGTATTTAACGAACGGGTCTCGAACGTGCACAAATATACCTGAATAGTTCAGGGATCGTAAACATTAAAAAAAAGAGAGAAAATTCGTTGAGCGTAACGAGGAAAAAAAATTCCAAATTTTCGAGAATATATACCTCGATTATATGGTATCCATTGTGATTGGTCGAGGTCGAGGGAAAAACCGAACATGGCCTAGATTGTTCGGATTTTCGACTCAATTTGGAATCAGTTGGCCGTTATAAAGTGTCGGGGTAAGACATCGGGCCTTGCAAGGTAGTTCGTTATCGAAAAACATTTCGTAGAAATTCGACAATAAGTTCAATCGAGTGTCAGTCCCAGTGAAATTTTCAATCATACGAAAAGTGAATAGTGTTTAGTGTTTCTAATTTATAATATCGTAAATATAAAAATAAATATAAATAAATAAATCGTAAATATAAAAATAAATATTAAAAAATAAATCGTAAATATAAAAATAAATATAAATAAATAAATCGTAAATATAAAAATAAATATAAAAATACTTTTTAAAAATGTCGGTGTGGATGAAATTGCTGTTCAATTGATGTAAATAATCTCGATCCCGCTATTTTATTCTATATACATATTATTATTTCTGTTACACATTAAACATACACTGTTAAAAAATTTGCGGTGTTAACCAAATAGTGTGAATGGTAAAAGGAAATGGTGTAACATAATAACATCGGTGTGTTTGGTAAAAGATTCAAGCGGTCTTACTTGCTGATTTTACGGAGTTAAGAATCGATGTTTTCAGCAACAGGGATGGGCAGAGCTCGATACTTTCTTGAAAAATAAAAATTTTTCAATGGATGGTTTTTATTGCACCATCGATGAAATAAAAGCATCACCTATTGAAAAATAGGTATCGAGCTTCGTCCATCCCTATTCAGCAATAAAACTTTGTTTACGTTTCTGGCAGTCCTCTCTATTAGGTGGCAATAAACGGGGACGAGAATGAACGCGAAAAATGTAGTATCAGGTACCTGAGCTGAAGCTTGGCATTTTATGTCTAATTTTTTATGTCTAAAAAAACATTTTATGTCTAATTATGTGAATATTATTAAGCCAATCGGTCATCTAGTACATCTTTGGTCAACCAGGTTTGAGGGGAAGCATAATTATTTCAAGGAACTGATATATAACTTAAATATGAAAATTTTAAAAAGATTGACAGAACACTTGCTACTTACCATCAACGTTACATATATTATGAAAAAAAAATTATTGTACAAAATTTTTTTCTTAACGAACAAGTCTAGACAGTAAATTACTCTACATAAAGGTAAATCTCTGCATTCGGAGAGAGAGAGAGAGAGAAAGAAACAAAAAATAATTTACGAACTTGTTAACATGGCATTTGTTACGAACAAAGTTACATGCATATAATGTGCATAAATCTAACAAACAAATCGAAACTTATATTGTTCCAAAATATTTTTTATATATTATTGATTTGCTTAATCTGCATCTCTTTTTTATTCGCACCAGATGGTGTTGGCAAGAATAGTTTTACTTTATTAATTTTGCACACTAAATGGTGTTTGTTTGCGGTATTGATTATTTACATTGATCAAACACAGCATATCAAATCACATCGATTAACACCATGCCATTCTACACCAAACGGTGGAAACTATATAAACCAAGAATGATGTTAAATTAACATCATTTTAACACCAGATTTTTTACAGTGTATATAGTCTTTTAAATTCGAATGAACAGTTTTTTAATAACGGGTTTGCTTCGAATAATTAGATTTTTCATCATAAATTATTAGTCCTATATATATTTTCATTTACCCACATAATATTTGATGGTCCGTTTTTTAATTTGATTTTAAAGAATACCAAAAATATTGAGTTTTGTGTGGTGCGGTGGTGAAGCGAAGTGCGAGGATCACGGAACATATTGAGCAGAAAATTAGAGAGATCGCATCGTCTCTATGAATCACCCTTAATAAAGCTGATTTCATCAAGAGAAAGGTAAGACATCGCTAATTGAAAATTGCATGGGTCCACATGGGTCTTTTTTGAGACCTTAGTGTTCTCAAAAAAAATTCGTAAAATTTTTTGAAATTTTTTTTCTAAATTTTAAAAACTCATTCAATTAAATATTCTATTTTAAAAAAGACACATAGCCTATAATCCATTTCTCGGAATAGAGCGTATTATGCAAGGTTATATGAAATATGCGCTTATAGAGGAATCGCAAAATATCAATTTTAACACATCAAAGAGGAGAAAAAGCGGTCGCGTTGTTGCTCGTAATTATAAAATGATCAAAGTTGCTGTATGTTTTGTATTTAAAAAATTAAAAAATTTCCATACCGTTACCAAGTAGTACTATTCAATATTGCAATTTGTCGTATATAAAATTCTCGTGTATGCGTACAACACACGAACAGAGAGTGCGATAACTGATAAAAATATTGGGAGATAATGAAATTCATGCGTAAACAGAGTTTGTTGGTTGAGAATCAATGTCTCGGAATAAATAATTTGAAATAAAACGACTAGAATAAACAGACAATTAAGTTTGAAATCACTGAACCGGAGAGCCGTCTCCTTTCCTGATGGTGGCTTCTTGAGACAGCTCGAGACGCGCGCCTTCCATTTTGGTAATTCTGGAAGAGGTCGATTGCGTATATCTGTGACAGATGGGAAAGAAAAGCGGGAGAAAATTGGAATGAGGCGAGAGCGCGCCCGGGAGCAGAAGCATCGCAATTACATTGAAAAGTCGAAGTGAGCATAGCGCGCTCGGCACGTCAAAGGGCAAACGCCAACAGAAGTGGAAAAACTTTGAGCGCGACGTTTGCCACGGTTCCCGGAGTGAAGAAATACTTTTTCCGGAGACTACCGGTGCGGAGACAGCGGGAGCCCGCTCGAACGAAAAGTAGGAAGGGTTCCTCGAATCTTCAGAAGCGTCTTTCTGAAACGAGTGCAAAGTGCAAACTGCCGGTGAGGCCACTCGACGGGCACTGTCGACGGCGAGAAAGATTGAAAAGTTATCGTTTTTCACGACCTAACAACGTACTATTTCCGATATAGCACTTTATGTATATACGCGTTCAAACATAAACATTTCAATACAATATTTATATCTATATATTTATATTATTTATCTTCTGCACATATGTATACCTTAACTTACTTAGATCGCTATATACTGAGATCGATGCACACTGGGTTTATATAATCTACTGCACAGCATTAAAAATACACATGATAGAGGAAAATAGCCAGAACGAGATCAGTGATTACATTAGAAAATAAAATTTAGTTGTAATAGTAATGAAAATCATCATGAATTATTCGCAATGAAGCGAAAAGAAATAACATGCTTATTTTTAAAAAGTCAACGTCACTAGTGTGAATCAGACCAAGAAAGCTTTTTCCAGAATAACAAGTGTCGGAAAGTCCATTTGCAGGAACTTTTCGTGTATTCTGTTTTTGTATTATTAAAATAAAAGTCTTATGCAGATTAACGTTCTATACTCGTACAATTTCACGTCATTTCTCATTTGTTGTTAATTTTATAGTTATTATTTATAGGAAAATTCATTCCATATTTAGTATCAGCAGTCTTTCGTTTATTTTTCCAATCAAGGATTGCTAAATGTGTTTCAATAGCTGTAATTCTATAAATAAGAGTCATTGATGATTTATTTAATTGATCATGAGATTATTCTTGTTTTTCTATTTATATAAAACAAATTGCAACAATTTTCAGAGATAGTTTATAAATTGTGTATATAGTTGCTATTGTTGAAAAAATATGAATAGTGTTAAAAAACGAGTAAATAAAGAAAATGAGAATTAGTATAGACAATGCATTTTAAATCATACGAGTAAATAATGTGAATTTGTAAATATAATTTTGTAATTATGTCAAATTTTTGAGAACACACATCATGTATATTTAATTATATAATTTATAACTGAATTATTCAATGGACGAGATTATCTTTTCGTAATTTAATATGAAATGTACATCAGATCAGAACGCAAAAAAATAATTTCCATTTGGATGAGTTAATATAAGGTTTCAAGCTGGACATTTGGTCTGTGTTGAAAGTTGCTGAAGCTGATAATTCCGGGAAGCCGGCGACTGCGAGTTCATCGGTTCAATTCTTTTTACGATGAATTGACAAGAATTTCAATCGCGGAGCGTCTCGCACGAACTCAAAAAGGAAGTAAAAAAGATAGAAAATTTGATACCCTACTTTTTTTCTTGGCACATGTTATAATGTAATTGGCAGAGTATGATAGTGATTTGTCGGAACAGTGCCGGGAGAGACGAGAAGAGATAAGGGGATAAAGGAGACCGAGGCGGTGTGGTCAGACGCTGAAATCGAGTTCGATACCGCGAAGCGAGAGCAAGAGAGAAAGCGGGAGGCGTGGAGAAAAGGAATAAAAACTATATATCTATATGTATATACACGAAGAATACGAAAGAGAAGAAGAAGAAGAAGAAGAGAGAGAGAAGAGAGAGAGAGCAAGAGCTTGCAAAAGCTGGCAATGTCTGGAACGCCGATATAGTCCAGGTCCAGTGTGTTGCAAGTTGGAAACCGGAAGCAAAGACAACATCGATGCCCGGCGCAGAACAAAAGAGAACTCGAGGAGGCTACACTACAAGTAGCTACGTTCGATGTCCTATATATCAACGAGAATATCTTCTCTTCTCTCTTTTCTTCGTACTCTCTCCTCATTCCTCTCTCTCTCTCTGCCTCTCTGTCTCTCTCTTTGTCGAAGGTTTACTACTGTAGCGTTGACAAAACGAAACTACAAGAGTAGAGCTCGGGTTCTCGTCGTCGTCGTCGGCGTCGACGTCGTCCTCGGTGGTTTACCGCACGAGAGGATTCTCTCTGTCGACGAGAGTTTCGCGATAGCCGGTCTCTCTTTTTTCATCGCCCGGCTCGATTCTTCGTTCGCTCGAGCACACGTGAAATAGACAGAAAGACAGACAGACCGATACACACGTGTGCACCAGAGCGTTCGTATACAAACCTTGTACACGTAACATTGACGATCGTTTGTACAACCGAGACGCAGGTTTTACACCGAAACTCCTTTTCTTCCCCGGGACTCTCCCCGTACTTTTTGGATAAGATTGAACCTTCGAGAACGTGCGGGAGAAGAGTGACGCGACGAGGGGGAAAAATAAGGAAAAACGCTCAGAGGCGAGACCGGTGAGGGAGAAAAATAGCGGAGGAAAATAATAGTCCTTATCGCAATGAACATCGATTTATGGAGTTTCCTCGGAAATGCTATTACAAGTGCTTATTACATCGTCACAGAAAAATTCTTGTCTGCAATTCTTATGCACATTGTATACATTTATTACTTTTATTTTTCCATAAATTATAATTAGATTATACTTTATTCGTAAGATAATCCTTGTTCGAAAATATATGCTTTTCTGAATTATTAATGAATATGTAACGAGATACGCAGTTGATACAATGAACGAAGTTTAATTCTAGTAAATGAGTTTCTCCAATGAAAAATAAAAAACGATTCGTTGGTATATAGTTTTATATGTTAATTACCGTGAAATTGTATGATATGGAGGGAGGAGGAATGATTAAAACGAACTGATGGGAAAGGGTCGCGTTTGAATGAAAAATGTTGAAATTTAGGAGAAGAAGAAAAAAAAAAGGTGGAAAGAACGACTGATGATAAATATTAAATGCTGTCACGGATGTAACGTTAGCTATAAATGGCAACAAAAGAGCGGTTTAATCCGGACTAAATTAGTCCCTTTTCGCGCGGAAGCTCACATTGTGTTGGGATTTATGTTTGATCTGGTCTTGGCCATGTTCCATTCAATCTCTCGTTTGTACGTATCTATGTAGTATAAAATACATACGTTAATGTACATATAGTGTATATGTTAAAGTGACCCGAGCAATTCCATCTGTTCCCCAATGTCATGTTTCAATCCTCTTCTCTCTTCTCTCCGCCTCTTCCCTCTCTTTCGCTCTCTCATCCTCTCTCACACCCTCGTCCACCGTCTTCGAATCGTTTTCCCTATATTCTCGATTCTCGTACATCTCCCTCTGTCTCGCTCGCTGTGACAGAAGCTAGTAGAGTACAATCGACGTTAGTCAACGTATTACCAATTCCATTTCCCTTCTGTACTGGACCGATCGAGAGATTTCCCTTCCTCTGTACCCTTTTCTCTCACTCCTCTCTCTCTCTGCATGTAGTACATATAAATATATACATACTATATGTGTGTGTATATAATAAATATCGCAGCGCCTCTTTCTCTTTCCTGCCACACTCTCCCTCGTCCCTTCACATTCTCTTTCTCTCGCGCATTCGGAACATTTTCGCTCAATGTATCAATGATTGCATTGGCCCGTTCCAACGGACACGTTTCCATTATGATACCTACGTCAACGTATTATTCGTTCCACTTCCACTTCACATCGATTCCGGTCAATGCATTATCGATTTCGACATTCTACGTCATTGTTTCCAGTCAATTGAACATTCGCTCTCTCTCTCTCTCTCTCTCTCTCTCTCTCTCTCTCATTCTTTCTCTCTTTTCTTCAGCCCTATACGCGGGCGTATATCCTTCGCCCCCTCCCGGCCCCTTTTATTCTTCAAATATACTATATAACGCTAGCACCACTTTTACCCCTTTACTGCACCCTATGCCCGTGGTTTATCCCGTCACACGATATCGTTTCGACTTTTCAAGAAAAATCCCTTCTCGTAAAAGTGTCCCTCGATCTATCCACGAAACGACACCCTCTCTTTCTCTCCCCGCTTCTTCCGGGGTGAAAGCTTTTTCTATAAAAATATCCACCGCCCCTGAGACATACCACGCCGCGAATAGAAATACCGTCAAAAATCATTTTACGATGAAAACCCCCGTGATGAAACATATTGTTCGAGGAAACGTGAAATGAAAAATGTGAAAAAATTCATATTTACGACATACCAGTTTTTATTCGACAAATCCATATCCATCAAATTTGATTTTTAATTACAATAAAAAAAAAGAAAAATAAAAATGTAGAATGGAAGTGAATATCGTTGAAAAGAGAATTTTCATTAAAATGTCAGTCAAACGAAAAATGTTTTTACTCGATAAAATAAAACGAGGGTGTTAATGGGTGAATACATTTGATTTTAAATATTGGGATAACGTGACATTGGATATAGAGTAAATTTTTTTTTTTATGGTATGATATAAAATAAATATTTCATCGATATTGTACTCTATTGTAACAATGAAAGAATTATAGAATTTTTGACGTATAAAACGAAGTTTACGAAGTATGAAGCAAGGAAGATGCAAAGGATCCAAGCACTACAACCTCCCTGATGGTCACTAAAAAAAAGAGCGATAAAATCCATCGCCATGAAATATATTGAATTTTGAGAAGTGTATATAGTACATACAACATTTTTTCATAAGACTCTATCAGAAATGCCAATAAAATAAAACAATATGTAATGTACAGATATACTGCTAATATTTTTTTTCGAATACACAAAGTACCTTTAACAGAAAAAAAATTTACTGATAAAATACCACTATTAATTACAACCAGAAATAAAATAAAGTAAAAAACAGGTATGAACGTTTTATAATTTACTACAATTTTATCGTTACAAAAATAAATAAATAAAGTAAAGAAAAGTTGAATATTGTAAAAATAAACAACAGTTGCATAAGAAATATGTATTATGTAATTAATACCAGGATATAGAGAGGGTATAGTTTCTCAATTTGATATTCTTTCTTTGATATTGTTTAAACAATTAAAAATAAATAAAAAATTGTGATAATTTTCTTTTAGTTCGTAACTTATTATAACCATGTATATCAATCGCATATGCAAAAATTTTATGCAGTGATCTAAACTTATGTTACTCACATTTGCATGCATTCTTCATAAGAAGCAATGCTAATATTCTGATGATTAAAAATCTGATAATAACTCTGATATTAATAATCCGATATTAACAACTTAGCAAATTATATTCCAATTTTACACAACTATATTTCATACATTTCAAAAAAACATATAAAAAATTTGACCACTTGTTACCATTTTTAAAATCATTTCTATTCACTTTTTAAATAATGTAAAAAACAATATTGTGTGGGATGAAGAAAACAACTTTTTACTTCAATCTACAAGTGAGATTACGACAGCAATAATAAATGTCCCTGAGAAAAAAAAATTATAAGGGGAAGCTTAAAAAAGCTTCATATAAAAAAAGTATACCCGAGCGAAAAAATATCGATTGGAGGATTATGAGTGTAAGCTTGTCAAGAGCGCTCCGGTCCAGAAATCTCGAAAATATAATCTTTATACAGGGGACCCTCGAAGGGGGAACTAACACTTGCGTCTATATTACAAGGCAAGATCGATCAAAATCTATATAGAGAGGAAAAAAGACAGAAAAGAGGTATACGCAGAGATGAGAAGAAGGGGGGGGGGGAAGGGAGAGAAAGAGAGCCGGGACGAAAAATTACTTATCGCGAGGAGATATTCGTGAGATTCCCAAGATAACATCGTGGACATAAACGTTTTTCTTTCCTCCCTCTTTCCGCCTGCTTCCTTCTTTTTTCTTCAGCGCGTTCTTTCTTCTCGATTCTTTTTTTATACACCGCGGTAGGATTTAATTCGTTGGAAATGAAATTCTTGAGCCGTTGGGCGCACGCGTCAGAGTTACTCGAGAGGGATTACAACTCTTCCGGAAGGATTAATAGCGTTCCACTACGACCCAGTTCCCAATAGTCTGGAAAACTGTATATACATATATATTCATCCAAATACATATATATATTATACTATATACATATACGCGAGACTGTATAAATCACGTACATATACATACGTAAATACATTTGTATACATATATATTACAACAGTTTCCTTCCCTCCGGATATATGCCAAAAAGTTTGCCAAATTTTTCTTATCTCTCTTCTCGCTCACTCACTGTCTCGCTTTTCTCACTCTTTCCTGGCTCTCTCCCTCTCACTTCGTTCTTCCTCCCCCTCCCATCTTTTTTTCTTTCTCTTCTTCTTCCCCTCCGAACTTCTGCCTCTGCCCGTTAAATATACTTTTACGAGTGATTAAAGACGAGAGTTCATCGGGGAGTTGGCCTCGTTCAGTAATTCTCTTCGCACTTGCTTATAAATCGAGAAAGAGCTCACTGTGTGGGAATATAAGGAGTGAAAGATCAGACGTCCGACAGACAGAGATATGTGTATTAAAAAAAGGTCTGCTGCGGGGGTTTACAAGCACGTATACACGTCGAAATGATATAAGGAAAGGTCGATAAGGGAATATTACGAAAAGGTGCACCCTCTTCTCTTTCACCCTAACCTCTTCTTCCTTCCCTCCCCTCTTTCGATCTTCCGTTATGTTTCCAATCTCGTTATCTTGTCTGTCAGCGTTCCATCGAAATTTCCGCTTGTATACGCATATTTCCTTCACCTACGATAGGGGTACAAATAAACACGTCTGTCGAAAAAAGGAAAGGGGGTAAATAAGAAAAAGAAAACGAACGAACTCGGGAGTTCAGAAAACGTGTTTCAGGATATAGTCCAGTTTAAAAGTTATATTTTAATAAAGTGGCTTAAAAGCACGATATTTCTCGTGTTTAAATTGTCAATGAAGAGGAATTATGGATATTAATGTAATTCACAATTTCTCCTTATTATACACATATATGTGGCAGAGTCATTCAATAAATGACACACGCGATGCATTATTATCAAATTGTTATCGATTTGTTCCAAATGGTTTCGTAAATTCGTTATTCATTGATTCATTTCTTCTTCGATTCGATTTAAAAGCGGAAATTTTATATTAAAAAATTCACATTTCACTCTGAGAATTTAAAATAATGATTTTTTGCAACAAATGCTAGTATATCTCTTTAAAAAGTAAACTAAACGAAAACATGGATGAACAGAAGTAAAGTAAATAAAAAAAAGAAAACGTTTTGTTTATAATAAACTTTTGTTATGTACAGGATTGAGAAATAATGATAAAACTTGTTGTGTCGACTTTTTTGTAAAAAAGTTTTTACCTTTCTATTGAATTTTGCTCATTATCATCGTGTTGTTGCGTTGCCGTTGGAAAATCCCATCGGTATGAATAGAATCTTCTTTCATTTTTGTATTTTGATAATTTAACATTTTTCGTTATACCTGTATTTTATTTGCGAGGTACGTATATAGATAGACGAAATGGTACGTATAAAGCGTAATGCGAAGGAAACTCTAGACTCTCCTCCGTTGCTGTTGGTTGCACGATAACGCATAATTAGGTCGTTGTTATGAAAACGCTCGGAATCTGGCTGGCTGCGGAGAAGCGCGAGAAATTCCTCACAGTTTGATGCCCACGTGAATTCTCTCGTGTATTACAATCTCGACACTAAATCAGCCGGCGCACGGTGTGAGAATTATTATTACCGAATCGAGTCTAATAAAGTACATTGACGAGATTTTTTTTTAATGCTTTTTTTTCTCTTTTTGTATCCTATATATTCGATTACTTTTGCCTCCGATTCGAGACAACATTTTCACATAGCACAGGACAATCTTAGACTCTACGAATGGAATGCATTTTTTAATACGATAAATTATTTTCAGTAAATAAAACCAGATCAGTATATAAAACACTCAGTTATCTCAGTAAAATGAAGATCCAAAATTAGGACGAACATTTTTAAAAATGTGACCATTACAAATTCAAAATCTTGAAAGAACAGAGTAAAATCTATTTTTGTATCTTTTATGTACTACTAAAAAATATATTAACCTTTAGTATAGATATTTCTTACGATCGATACCTGAAAAAATAAACGATTGGGTTAATATTATAGTTAAATACTGGGTTCATCGTACTTTCCAGAATCCCAACTGTCGCAAAAAGAATGTAGTTTCAATTTTTTAGTTTCCATTTTATTTATATTGCATACTTTTTCAAAAATATTTTGAGTAAAAATAAAAAATTCGAATGGAACTGTATATGAATGAAATTAAATATAAAAGCTGTATTTTATTTGAAAAAGATTATTAAGAATTTTATAACGACACTTTTGTCTAAACTGAAAAAAAAAACACAATTGCCAAAGAATTTGGAGCAAAAAATGGGAATATGAATAAAGTATTTTGATTCGCATATGAGAACTCTTCCTCCGTCTTGATCGCTTGCTTCGGTTACAATTGAGATCAGCTGCGGAAGATTTCGTTCATTGTGTTGAAAACGTTCTGTGAACACGTGGAAAAATCGATTAAATTATGTAAAATTGAGAATTTAATCATAAGTAAAATAAAAAATTTCAACCAACAGTATAAGTATACAATAAAAATTCTCACCTTTTCAATAAAAGTGTCAACGTTGGTTACTGTTTACGGGTGTAATCCGGTAGTTTTAAAATAAAAAAAAACTGTATAGGAATCAAATGGGAGGTATCACGAAAAATTTAAAGACCAAGTCAAAGGAGATGTTTAATTTATGTTAAATAAGTACACTTTTATTCTAAATATTTTTAATTTTGAGATGTAAATATTTTTTAAAGGTTATCGTGATGTTTTGAGTATAAACACACTTTATAAAATTTCTAAGAAATATATGATATATGATTCTATTTATGAGATATTGATGACCTCGTGGTGTATATTTGTATTACTGGATTACCCATTTATTAGTTTCTTTATACCGTACAAATAAAAAGTAAAATATATAGTATACCAGTGATATTCTTTTCAATAAATTTTTCATAAAAACTGGATTAACTTTTTTTGATATTACATAGATATTGTTGCAAACTTTTAGAAAGTTTCACCGTATCTTAAAATCGTGGTATTAAAAAATCATAATTTTTAACATGGAAATTATGATTTTCATCATAGATGATGAAGCTGTTTTTAAGCTCAACTCACCCTTGAGCACCGCATGTATTAATGAACGATCTTGTAAGAAATTATATTGAAAATTATACTCACCGTATAGAACCACGGTGAAATAACTCTCAAAATGAATCACTTTGTTTTGTGGTTGTTTTTATTTTAATTATCTTTTTTGATTATATATACTTAGTTCCCTTATGAAAATTCACGAAATATCGGCAGCTCGTAAAATTTCAAACTACGTGACACAAACGATGAATGAGAGAATAACGAACGGGGGAGAAGGGAGGTCGCAAGGGTGGATCGGGAGTTGGTTGAATTTATAGGTCTTTCGGCCACTTTCGCAAAATAATTGAAGTGAATCAGTACAGGAAAATACGGAGAATGAGAAATTTATGCGATCCATCGCGAACAAGTGAATGTCTCGTTATTAATTTTCAATTTACCACGCGTCAGGGAACAAAGCGACGAAAAAGAAGAGAGATCGAGAGAAGAGAAAGAAAAGCGGCGGAAAAAAAAATAGCCGGATTTATGGTGGATTTCGCAGTGCGATTTGGAGCCGATCCGAAAGGTATTCTGTATGATTTATTTCGTTATTTACTAAATATATTTTCCGCTGGACGGTTAGAGAGCGGAGAGGAGTGAGGGAGAAAAAAATGAGGGCGGTCCATCTCAGCATCGCGACAGATTTTTTCGATTAATTTTTTTCCAATAGCGACTGATTGCTATTCCACCTCCATCCCTTTTTCGTCCCTTCCTCGCCACTCGTGTCTGCCTCATGGAGTGCGCACTTTTGAAGAATCTCGTCAGGCTCTCTTTATACACTTGCCTATCGTTTACAGGAATATGTCCGGGCAGTGGAAAAGCCATCACCGGAAAGTCACAAAATGCACACCGGGGCAATACAGGAGATGCTATTTCAATGAAATAATCATTCGTGTTCAATTCACCGGGTGCTCTATTTGAGAGAGAGAGAGCACGGTAGTTTCGGTGGTGGCAATTCATGAAAAGCTGATAGTCTAACGTTTCCGTGTACAAGCCACTCTCCATCCTCCTCTCTCGCTCTTTCACCCTCGCATAATGCTCTACCGTAATATATATAAGTTCACATACGTGTAAACCTCGCCTGTGAACAAATACAGGGACTTTCACAACAATTTTACCTTTTATTTTTGCCTCCATACGAACATGTGCACTTTTAAATAGTAATCGCGACTTCAAAATTTGTCGCACCAAACTCACACCTTTCAGACTTACCTTTTCAACTTTTGCAATAATTTCCTGATGAATTTATACAAAATTCAATGAAAAAAATATATGACTGCTGTTACAATTAAAAAATCATCATAACCGAAAAGGATTCTACTCTGGTGAAATTTAATGAATTTAATTTTTTATACGCATTCTCCGTCGAGCCAGGATCGGAGAAAAAAATGTTAAGAATGAGAGTCGAGAGAGCGAGAAAATTCGAGAGCGGTCAGAATTAATAATCGAGTGTCAGCGGTAAAAAAATGAAAGAAACAGAGAGAGAGAGAGAGAGAGAGAGAGAGAATCGCGATAGGCGTGAGAGCGATAAAGTGGAGGAGGAAAATAGTTGAATTGGTGAAACGAGATTCGAAGGTACGAAAATTGAATTTGCCTCAAATCTGGCATTGAAAGCCCCATGGAAGTATTACGTATCGCGCTTGTGCACACAGGCACAGAGAATGCCAGGTGTATGTATACATAATAGATATACATAAATGGTACTCGTAAGCATGGTAGCAATAACACAGGTCATCCCTATACGTACATACGGCCCTCCGTTGTTCTGTATATAATAGTAGTCACGGCACGGACTATACGAAGTGGTGCAGGCGGAAATACTAACGGGCAACGAGAGCGAGAAAGAGAGAGACGAATAGAGAGGAAGAGAGAGAGAGGGAGAGAGGGAGAGGACGGGTGAAGGCTTGATGGCATAGCCGGGGACACGGCCATTACCAAAATGTGATCGAGCCGTGGCATCCGCGATGTTTCCCCAAGCTCAGCCTCCATCCTCCACCCTCGAACTCCCATCAGGCTCTGCTTCGCGTATACATGTATCCGCGCGCACCAGCTTTGTACATTATACTCTCGACTGCGGACTCGCCCCGCTGTGTACATTAAAACTCGCAGCACAGACACACGTTCTTACATACATTAACTCCTGGAGCGACAGGGTGAGATCCGAACGCGCGGCTCTGTTTGGAAAATTCGAAACAAAATGCGCCTCTTTTTTCTCCCATTTTCTCAGCATTTTTTTCTCGTTTCGCTTTTTTAAATTATCATCGGTGCCGATGTATGAAGGCTCGTCGAATGCTCGCACCCGGAGTTTTATATCTCGATAACTCGCCTGTTCGTTCCTCGTAATTACGCTCGAGATCATTCGATGCTTTATTTTTCTCTATCGTTAACAGAGAGACGATGCTTTCATCGCGATTCGATGGTCGAAAGGATTCCGGGGGGGTGAGATTTTTTTTTGAAATTCTTCGCCAGGCGCTCGTCGATTTCGTTCGCGAGACGCGCTTTAACTCCGAAGCCGTAGTATTTTTTCATTTGCACGAAAAATGCGAGAGTTATTTTCCGACGGAGCGAGCTCTTCTAATTAATCGTTAATGGCACTAAAATATTCGAAGACTCGTGGTAATTTTTTGCTCTGTAGAGAAGATATACCGTGCTTTGAAATTTTCCAATATTCTCTCTTTTCTTTTTCTTTTCTCAAGCTGAGAGGAAAGTATGATAATTTTTATTATACAAGAGTGACACCTATATTTTGATTATTGAGGAACTCTGAATATATTTTATTTATATTCTGTCGTAAATACATTTTTCATCACTTTATTTTTATTTTAAAAAAATATGCATTAAAATTTAAAAATCTGTTTATATTCTCATCTAAATTATTGTTTGATATTTTAGCAAAATAAAAAATCCATTTCCTTTCGAATAATATTTTCAATGTAAAGTGCTGAAGCGTTTGCATATGCAGATATATCCCAATAGATGAACAGCAAAATCATCCCTGTCCCTAGTGTTGAACGAGCTTGCTCCAATAGTCGAACGCTACAAAAAGTACGCCTCTTCGCGTGGGAAAAAAATCCATACATTTATATTAGGATAAAAATCGATCATTTAAAGTATAACATAAAAAGTATATGGTTCAACTTTCGGGATGTGTACAACCATTTATAGGTCGTTTGCTCCATTTCGTTGTACTAAAAAAATATAATATGTGGTTCACGAATAATATATATTTCGTGATTTATTTCAGTGCTTTTTTTAATTTTATTTTAACTATAGCTAGAAAATTTGATCACTATTTCCCATGGTTTTCCCTTTACTTAGTTACACGTGTGATAAAAATGTAAAATAAAAAAAAAAGAGTCGAGATGGCTTTGAGGAACGCGAAGAACCGGCTCGACCTTGTTATGAGCGAAAAGAGTAATTTTCGCTCTCATTCCAGATCGCTCAACCGCTGTGCGTGGTTTACCTTTCGAAGTTGAGTCGACGAAATTTTTTCTCCCCACATGCTCTTTCGTCCTTGCAGATTGCGGTTATATATACTCCAGAAAAGTAAGCGAGGAAAAGAAAGAACCAATGATTTATAAATTGGACAAAAATAATAATTCAAAATCTCAATAATTTTGAACAGACTTGAATAGTTTTTGGACATCAATTAAAATATTATTTTTTAATTTTATATTTTCATTTAAAACGGAGTATAACAATACTTTTTTATACTTACCGGTAATGAGAGATTAAAAATACGTATATACATGTATTTTTGGGACTTTTACAGAATAGATATAGATACATATATAATGGAACAAGTAAAAAATTGATAAAAAAAATTTTGTCATGATTAAATATCATCAAGTCTTGGCATTTTAAATCAACTAATGGAGACGTTTAAAATCAATAGTTAATTAATCATATATTCTGTTTTTATATAATGCATCTGTATATAAATATATATACAGTAAAAACAGAAAAAATTACATTTTAACGGATTATTTTCGAGACATGAAGATAATCTGGATTTACTGGAATCAACATTAAAAGATTAAAAAGAATATTGGGTTTAATTTTGAATTTAAGGTAAGAGCGATAAGAGCAAGTTAATAAATGAATATGCGATAAAATATTGAAATTTCGAAGATTCGAGGAAACTGTGACTTATTTTTCGTTCACTCTTTTTCTTCAAATAAAATAGTGATAATTTTTTATCGCTGACCGGCAGTGAGAGGTTAAAAAAGACGTGCACACATAGCTTGTCCCAGTTCGCATGTTTCGCTCTGTGTACGAGAGCACGCCCATATTTGTGTACAGAAAAGCGCACATAGAGGCTGGGCACGCATGTAAAAAACAAAGGGGCGTACCCGCAGTACCACTGCAAATTCGAAGTGACGTGAGTTACGTCTTTCTGGGTTTCTACAGTCCATATATTACCAGAAACGAGGGGGTAGTTAAAAAAGGAAGAAAAAGTGAACGCTCATCGAGTCTCGTCTACGTTTTCTCCCTCTGCGAAAAAAGCGCGAGCTTTCGGAATTTTTTTGCACTCACCTTGGTCCCTGGTTCAGCTCGGAAAGAGAGAAAGCTTATATCAGGAGAAAAATAAAATAAAATATCCCGGTAAATCATTGCTCAATTTTCCCGAATTTTTTTTTCTTTTTTCATGACACTCTAAACGATTCTGAAATTTTTATTTTTATTTTCACACGCTCTTTCATTATCGCCATCAGCATCGAGGCTTTTGGTACCAAGAGGCACTCGTGGAGGAACATTTCGTCGAATCTGTGAAAGGAATTTATCGATTGAAAAATTAATAAAGTCAAAAACGACGAGGAACGAAAAAAAAAAGAAAAAAAAGAGGAAATACGGTACGTGCCCAATCTCGCGCTGGATCTATCGTTTATTCTGAATAGCCGAGAATCTCGAGGAAGAAGGCAATAAAGAGGCAAGAAAGGCAAGAGAAGAATTAAAGCGATTCTGTGAACCAGAGCTTAATAAGAAGACCCGTATACGTACAAGCACCGAGTGATGTTCGAACACGGAAGAAAAAAGATGAGGAGATAGCAAAAAGCTTGCAAGGGCGCAACGATATTTTCTTTCGAGCTCGCTCAACGACGGAGTTACACCCTTTCTTTTTCTACGCAAATATATGCACATTCCTAATTGCACGCAAGTATACGTGAGCGTACATATTTCGCTAAGGAGCAAAAGGGCTTACGAGCGAATCTCCGAAGGTTGCCTCTCAGGTACGAAGAGTCCTTCTGCCGAGCGGCAAAATACAGAGCTTCAACATGGTTATAGCTTTTCTCCACCACATCGATCGGTGGTGTCTCCTTCTCTGGCTCTCTTCCTCCTTGCAGAATATATATACGTGTGTGTGTGTGTGTGTGTGCTTCGATGTCTCTCTCCTTCTTTCTCACTCCCTACATCATTTTACATCAGCCCATCTCTTTCCCTCTTTCTCTCTTCTCTCTCTCTCTCTCTCATTCGGCTGGCGTGGGCTTGCCTGGCGTTGCATTTGGCCCCGTAAATACGTGCTCGGGCGTAGAAACGAGGAAAAATACACGAATACGTCGGTGTGTATCCTCGGCAGGGACCTGTGTGTGTATTTTGAAGGCTCGGGCCATCTTATGAGGAATATACAGTACGAGGAGTCTGTCTAGCTGACTAGGTGGGCGGTGTATAAGCTGCGCCAAAGTATACGAGATAAGAACGTCGATACATCTCGGAGATCCACTCTTGTGTATGACGTTACACTCGCCCTTCCCGTATACACGTGTACGCCGCTCCAAGGGTCAATGGAGTAATGAGGGTCCGAGGATAATGACGGTTATGCTCCTCTCCTGTTGTAAGCAATTCTTTCCTATCCCACCCCCGTTTTCTATATCTTGCGCTCCATGTCAGTCTCTCTTATTTATTTTTCTCCATTATGAAGGAATCGCCAAAAATTTTTTACCCCGCTCACTTTTCTCCCTTGGCTCTTTTTTTACAAGGAACTCTCTCTCTCTCTCTATGCTTCCCACAACAATTTGCTAGAGATATTGTTGTACGCTTTTCTTTCCGTCAGAATAATTTGTCCTTTTTTTCCTCGGGGCTGATGTAATCCGATTTTTCTATACAATCGTTCTTTTTTTAGGTACTTATGGATTTATGCGCTTCAGAGGAATATGTTTGAAAGAGAAACGTTTAATGAGGTTTCGAAAGAGCTCAAATTAAGTAGCTCTCTATCGGTATATAGTCAAATCAAAAGTTTTTATTTTAATTTATCTCCATACCATGTGGTTTTTGAGCTTAAGTCATTTAAGAAAAGTTGTTGCAAATTGTTTGAAGAACAACATAACTCAAAATTCAAGAGGTTAATCAAGGTGGCCTGTACTTGTTACATATGTATAAAAATTAAATAAATCATAATATTAGGACTTTTCCAAAAAATTAAAGGAAGCTTCTTTGAAGTACAATAAAGAGTTGTGCAAAATTTCAAGAACTTTCACTACCCAAAAGTCAAGATATTTAGAGTTGAAGATCGTAGTATTTAACACGTGCTCTTATATAAAAGACTACAAAAATAGTAATTTTTGATAATAAATATCTTGAGTTCTACGTAGTGAAACCTCTTAAAATTTAATATACAACTACACAAGGTATCAAAGAAGATTTTTGCAAATTTTTAACAAAATCCTATGAAAACGATTTTTTGATAGAACTGTACCTTAAGGTGGTGTGAAACACCCAATTTTGAGTGAATTTTCGGAAAAATTCCACGCTCGTATTTTTCAAGCAAAAGAATTGAAATATGAATATGTCATACAGTGTACACTAAACTAGTGCATGACATTCTTGGAATTAAAAAAAAACCAAAGTAAAAAAATTCTTTTTGTTGTTTGAAATTCCAAGAATGTTATGCACTAGTTTAGTGTACAATGCATAACATATTCAAAATTCAGTTAATTTGCTTGAAAAATACGAGCGTGGGATTTATCCGAAAAATCACTAAAAATTAGATGTTTCACATCACCTTAAAGTGACAGAAAATATTTTTTTATCAATTCATTATTATAACACGTATATATAATTTTAAAATAGAAATAGACAAGATAAACTGAAAGATAAATAGACAAGGTTTGTTATGCCTTAGTTAATGACTGTATAAGTTTGAACCATATTAATTTTATACCAAAATTACTTTTTTTTTCGAGGTAGTAACAGTTTGAAAATTGAAAAATTTTTTTAATAAAATGTACAGCAATTTTGATTTAAAAATAATAACAATTGCTATATTTTGTAAGAAACATTCACATACTTTTCGAACTATTACCACAGTATGATTTAGTGTAGTGATTTTTCGTATAAATTCCTCCCAGGTACAAGAATATCAAGTTTATAATATAAAACAAAATTAATATTGCATAGACTATATTAATGCAACGAAGAAAGGTATTTAAAGTAAATCAAAGCTAATAATAACGATAGTATAATAGAAAATAGAAGAATGGAGGAGGAAGAAAATGTTCAAAGGACAATCATTTTCATTTTGAAGGATTAATTCTGATAGTAAATGAAAAATTTCATATTTTCGAGCTAAAAAATTTTTAGGACGTGAAAAGAGAGTTTCGATGCTTTTTTTTAAAAGTAAAAACCAAGATTACCCATGTTCATTAGTTGGTTGGGTGACCGTTCACTTGTTCACTGGGTGAGAGCTATCGATCCGTTGAGTAGGACGAGGCCTTTCGCCCGAAGCGTTTTCCTCTTTTTGCACGAGTATCAAAGTCCTGAAAACATACTCCAATTTTTTTTTATCGACAGCGATTTTACACAGTTGAAATACCTCGATCCCATCTATTAAATTTTATTTGTACACTGAATCGCTGGAATCCAAAATATTGTGAAAATCTTTTCCATTCGATCTAAATTTAGTTTGTAATTTATTTATTTTTATCGATTTTACTCCTATTGCGACAATGAATGGGATTTTTTTTGTTTATTTGACTTTCTGCGTGTGAAAATGTATTTTTTATTTACATTTACGATAACTTAAAAATAATAATAATAATTTTTTGCACTACGGGCGCAAGATTTATTATAATCTCGACAATATCCAAGTTTTTGTCTCGGAGCTATCTCAATGCAAAATGATAGACGACAGATTGAGAACGAGTGCGAAGGAAATAGTTGGAAATCCTTTATTTCTTACTCTCGCTCTTTCTATCTCCATTTTCTCGGTGACACTTGCTGACATTTCATGAAAAAAGAAAGTGTCGTCTTTCTCTTCGCTCTATTAAAAGACAAAGAGGAATAGCGCCTCCTCTTCACGGCTTGTTTTATTTGTCCCAAATGTCAGCCGCCTCTTTCCATGAGAAAATGTGAGTAAACTTTTCACCGATCATCGATTATCAGCATTCTACTTCGAAATTTTATTTTTCCAAACTTTTTCACGACCTCTCATCGTTAAACTTTTTTAGGCTTTTAATGACAATATCTGTACCAAGATAAAAAATTTCATATCGATTAAATGTTTAAAAAAGTTTTTATATTAAAATATCAAGGAGTAACGCTGCAGGAAAAAAAAACTAATTTTCCAACATGTATGAAAGGATTTGGCACGAAACAAAAAAAAAACTTGTAATACCGATACATTGTCCGATGTAAAAAAAAGCTATTCGAAATGTTTATCATATAGGATAATTTTTGTCTTCTGTAAAAATGATTCAAATGCATATAGATATTAGAAATTTGTGGCTTTAGATTTAAAATGATAGAAAAAAATCTTGGCAATAATTGATCATTTAAATGGTTAAAGCCGGTCTATATGTACCACTAAAATATTCACGACTCCAACGGATTCGAGACACGTTGAGCATGATACGTCATACATACGAATCTCTACATTTACCGACGTATACGTTGATGTATGAATTAATCAATAATCCATAAACCAATACGTTCAATATAAATGGAAGCTTAAACGACATTGATCCTTTGCATTTCAAAATTTAAAGTGTACTAAAATGAAAAATTATAGTTAACACAATTATAGATAATATTTTTAGTATATACGAATAAGCTAACAATTAATATTTGTAAGTTATTAAATCAAGAGCAAATGAAATTATTTTGCCAAATATTTCAGAAAGTCATATCCTGTAAAATTGAATATATTTTACAACTAGAAAACTAGCAAGTTGGGTATTGTATATATCCAGTCGATTAGGGTTATATATCAAAGTAAAAATTTCAATATAGTTGAATATGTCAAAATAAAATGAAATGTATTTATTAGTGGTGTTTAATTATTGGAACAAATTTCTAAATACTGGACACAGGGTTGATTTTGACGTTTAACTATTAGAACATCTGCATATTTAAATGTTTCGTAATTTATTTACCAATAAATAATATTTAAAATTGAAATATGAGTTTGGTATTGAATCGTTAAAATATGTAGTGGTAATTTAAATGCGAATTGGAAGCAGATTGTCTTGTTTAAATATTTTACCTTATTTTCTAATTTGGAAGTCAGCGTCATTTTGTATACGAAAAATGTGAAAAAAATTACTAATCTTTAGTTTCATCTAAGTACAAAATGAGATTTTAAACATATGCTTTATTAGATTTGTTGAAAAAAAAAAATCTCGTATACAAAAGTAACATTAAAATTAAAGTAACTGTAACATTTTTTAGGTCACAAGATCCTTTAAGACCTACATCTGGTGACGAGGAAAGAGTGTATAAATTTTAACAGGCAGTGTGTCCGAAATCCATATGCAGAAAAAAAATGATAATGTGAGAAACCAACTGAATAATTAAAATTCAAGGATCGGAATGAAAAAGTAAATGAAAATAAGGTATTGAATTAATTTGTTCATCGACCCAGTTGCGATCTTGCGAATATTTATTTATTCATCTATTTTATATTCGAGGTAGACATAACACGTGTTATTAATGCACAGACGACGATTATACCCGCAAGGTGCATATACATACATTATGGCGTTAATAAATTCTATGGCGTTACAGGCCAAAATATATATACGTGTATAAATAGGCTATATGTATAATATTAGTTGTGATAAAGATAGGAAGGAAGGTGGGTACTCTCGTTTACAAGAGAGCAGCCCACAGGCTTCGTTATAACATCATTATGTGTACCAGCGGCGAAGAGTAGAGAAGAACACTTTATACTCTCTGCCTCTATATCTCCCTCGACTTCCGCGTATCTATTTTCCCAAGGAGTTAATGAATATTTCGTGAATATTCCACCTGACGTTGTTTTACTGGATGCTGGCCTTTCCTTCGACGAACTCTGTGCCACAGGCCCGACCTTCACATGAGAAACACCCATCCCAGCATACATTTCATGATATTCTCTATATACTTGAATCTTCTTTGAATTTCAGTTAAAATTTTATCACGTATCCGTTTTTTCATTAAATATTATTTTATCGCACCTTGGATTATTTCTTTTTTTTTTACATTGGAAAACGTTCTCGAATCTGTGAATTTTTAATCGTGGTATATCAAGAATTATTTGAATAAAGTGCTTGATGAGATTATTCGAACATTCCTAACGTGTGACTGACAATTTTACGGATCTTCGATATCGACAAAATTTGAATAAAACTTTGATTTTTAACCATTTTTGATGTGACCAATTTTTTTCTGTCTTTGAATTCAAAGTAAATTATGTAGTTATTTAAGGAGATATTCGATTCGAATATTTTTACTCTATCGCTGTATGTAACTATATTTATTCAGTAGAAATATATCAAATAGGAACTTGGGTAAATGGAGAAAATTGAATTCTATCGGATCCGGCGTTAATACATGATATTCGAGTCAAAAAACAACTTTTATTCACCTTTATTGATTTTTACGAATTCTTATCCTACATTCTATATTTAAAAAGTCATGAAGCCTCTAATCGATTCATCGGAATAGAGTGCATTAATTTTTCGATAATCTCTATTTATTAAAAAAATTAATTCAACGTGCGATGCTTTGGAAATAATGTCCTTGATATTAAAATCATTCATTTCGTCTTGCAAACATTTTCAGAAATTACCTATTATCAAGTCGATATTGTCGAGGAAACGAAAAGGTATCGCCACTTGAAATTTTGAGATTTTCCTATTTTCGATGCTCGAAAAATCAGGCTAGAGGTCCTCGAACACGTTAAATTTTCTCTCACCTCATGTGAAAAAACTTGCAACAAAATTTTCTATTATTTATATCAAATATACCTGGACAAATATACCGGAATAGTTCGGGGATCGTAAAAATTGAAAAAAAAGAGAGAAAAATTCATCGAGCGTAACGAGGAAAAAAAATTTCAAATTTCCGAGAATACCTCGACTATTGTTTATCCATGGTAATTCGTAGAGGTCGAGTGAAAAAACGAACACGATCTTGATTGTTTGAATTTTCGACTGAATTTTAAATCATTAGGCCGGTATAATAAAGTGTCGGGATAAGACGCGTTTGGTTTCTCCAGGTAGTTCGTTACCGAAAAACATTTCATAGAAATTCGATAATAAGTTAAATTGTGTGTCAGTTCCAGCAATTTTCAATCATACAAAAAATGAATAGTTTATTGTTTCAAATTCATAATGTCGTTTCAAAATACTTTTTAAAAAAATGTCGGTGCGGATATATCCTATATTAAAAAAGAGATTAATCCTCTAATCAATTAACCGGAATAGAGCGCATTATACGAAGTTGGTATGAAGTATACGCCTATAGGATAACAGCAAAATAACAATGCAAACATGTCAATAAAAGCAACCGCGTTGTCGCTCGTTGATTGTTAAAAAAGTATGCAATTATTCTAGTTATTAACAAAATGAAAAAGGTATTAAAGAGATTGACGAATAAAATGTATCTGTATTTTTTTAATTTATCGTATAAAGATGATCTCTCTATATATTTAATAAATGTTAAACCTTTAAAAACAATTTTTTATAATTTTCCACGAATAAACATATTATTTCTGCCTCCGAATTTTGATCGATTATTGAAACGACCGTCCATTTCGACTCTGTGCATTGTAGCTAGTAGAAAAATGAAACAGGAATTTGACAGAAGCGTGATAAATGAAACGAATTTGGATTTTCAGTATCCGGCGACGAAATATGATTTACGATAACGCGAAAAATGAATTGTCGAGAGTCGAGGACAGCTATAGGTGAGAATCGAAGGTCATCCGAGAAGTAAATATTCATGTACCGAAGTATATAGAGGGCGAGAGAGAGAGAGGCCGATAGAAGCATCATTCGAGGCAATGAGAATCCTTAAATAATTCAAGCCTGGATATCGAGGGGTTCGTGGCCGCTCGAGGAGGCGCACGTCCGCGTCTGGTTGTGCTTTCGGGGCTAGGCCGAACGTTCGTACGTTATTTGCTCGTGTGTAGATCGGTATCCTATATATCTTGATCTGTTACGTTGAGAGAGAGTTAATTCGGGAAGACCCCCTGCTGTCGCGCTCTTCCTTTGCACTGATATCTATGTCTATATATATCGAATTTGTGGGCTTTCTGCGTGCGTCGTTGTGATCTTGTACGTATGCATGTGTTCGAGCTCTCTCATCTCGTAGACTCCTGCTCCTCTTGCGTTCCTAAGGTGACCTTATCGCTCCGTTTGTGCTATCGATCGCGCACACCGCACCGCGTGCGTTTCTCCTCCTTACCATTCCGGATTCTGCAATAAATCAATAATACGAAACTTGTTAGTCTCCGATACGCGATAAAGAGATTCAATAACTATCTATATATCAAACATCTCCGGGACATACTTTTTTTATATTTTGTGCCTTTTTTTTGCCCCTCTACATCTACTTTTCACTTTACTTTCGATGAATTTCGAACGTCATTATTTTTTATTGTCTTCGTCATGTTTCTCTCTGAAGTCCCTTTGTCCCTTTTTATCCACATTTAGTTATAATCAAGCATTTTGTATTTCGAAAGTGTTTCAAAATTGGAACCATTTTTAACTCGTTCAAGTTATTTCCTCGAAAACTCGGCTTAATGCAAGTTAAGGACGTGTAGGTGTTCCGAAGTTGGATGCAGAAAATTTAATTAAATTTGGAGGGAATTTACCCCGATGTGCGAGATATGCGATTGCAGTTTTTGGAAATTTTTGGCTACTCCATTGTTGAATAATTGAACGACATAGTAACGTGTTCTCTTCCAC
Organism: Cremastinae sp. A BG-2022a; assembly: GCA_030522545.1. Lineage (NCBI taxonomy): Eukaryota > Metazoa > Arthropoda > Insecta > Hymenoptera > Ichneumonidae > Cremastinae sp. A BG-2022a. The sequence continues at coordinate 44,901 of JAPYYW010000624.1, forward strand.
AGAGGGACAATGTGATAATAATAATGCAATATAAATTATATATGCGCATATCATTATTGACCAACCCGAGAACAGCGAGTACTAAAAATATACATATAAAAATTTAAATTCTTGCATTATACGTATATGTACGAGTTTCTGGAAATTATCTAAAAAATTTTTTATTCTCAACACTTTTAACGTATATATAAATGTTATTTTTCAAGCTTTCATCGCTTCCTTATTATTATTTATCGGTGAAGAATTTTTGAAACATTTTTTCATCGATTCGCATCAAGAGTACATTACGATGAATTCTACATTTATATTTGATATTTTTGCTGAAGAGGTATGAAGTGGATCTTATTAAGAAAATTTTCGTATGCGGCAAATTGTATATGCATCGTTTTTCCACATTCAGACATTTTACTCCCGGTGGAATAGAATTTTAAATAACTCCGTTGCTCAGCGAATTCTCATGAATGTCAGAAAATTATGGGAAAGGTCTCAATACGCATGATTTCGCTGTTTGCCAAAATAACAATTTCTTCTCCAATTCCTTTGAGAGGTTTCCCCGACAGGTACAATTTTCACCGAATGTATTCAGAATGTAGGAAAATGTCGAACTAAGAAAACTCATTGAAATTTTTTGGTGATCATTCAAGAAGAAGAAAAAGAAGATGGAGAAAATACAACGGAATTTACACCATTTTTCATTACTTATCGGCGTCTTTTTTTTATTTTGAAAAAAGTTTTTTCGATGCTATTTCGTTTCTTATTAAAAATTCACGAATTTGCCCAGAATAGAAATGCAAAAGCTAAGGTCACTGTCATATTTATTTCGTTTGTTTGACAATAAATTGCAAATTTGAAAACGTTTAACTAAAATTTTTCATATTTAATTATTTAAATTATCAAGAGTCGCGGCAGCGACTCGAGGCAAGTCCATTTACAGCCGAGAGGCCGCGACTCTATTATCTCAAAACCAAGTAATTTTTGACAGATT
>JAPYYW010000625.1:0-46259 GCA_030522545.1 Cremastinae sp. A BG-2022a
TAATGAGTAGAGATTAGCCAAAAGTCAATGCGCTCCGCATAATACACGCTCTATTCCGATGAATCAATTAGAGGCCTCATGTCTTTTTTAATATAGATAATAAATAATAAAATTTATTTGTTATTTATATATTATTATGTACGTGTGTAACTGGAGGTATTTGAAAATTGGGTAAATATTAGGATGAATACAGTTAGTGAATAAGAATGAGAGTTTGCTTAGAAATGTTGATGCGCGCGACATTTGTTATTAAGTCTGGGTGACAGTTGGCGGCTTAACGCTACTGTACGGATTCCCATACGAGAGATCGCGATTCCGGTTCATTCAAGGAATCTGTACACGTGCAGACGGGATTAAGTACCATAGCGCAATAGACCCCTTTTTTTTTCTTCTATTGATCTTATTCAACCGCTCTTTATATACAAAAGTATATCACCACCTGCTTTTTATAATTATCTAGATTTTTGATAAAATATATAGTATTACAGCTAGAGCTTTCGTATATGTATCGCAACTAAACTGACCCATCATCATCATCATCATCTCAAAGCAAATACTATATGTTGTATATATGCGTAAATATCACAGCTGACGATAAAATATATAGTATAATATACAATACGGTTAGCTAGCTTTTCAGCTGCTGCGATAAATGCGCATAAATCATCACCCGCATACTTCATATATACTGTATATATACAGTATATAAACCTCTCGTCACTCTTTATTTCTTATTTATTTTTATTTAACAAAAACATTGACAAATAATACATTTAATTACAAATATAGTACATGTATACAATATATGTATATATATTGTTTTTTTCTTCTTTTTTTTTTCAATATTTGACATATTTCATTTTGCCTTTGCCGCATCAGCGCTATTTTGAGTCTGTAGAATGTTTGGCTTGTCGCGCGCCCACAGGAGAGACTTGAAATTTTCACTACAGCATGCATACACGTCAGTCTCGAGACCAGTAAGGTCGCTATGTAACGTAGCAAGTGATAGAGGAGGATGACATTTTTTTTCACATCCTTCTCTCATATACTATATAGTATACGCACTGGCAAGCCTCAAGGGGGACGGGCTACGTGTGCATCAGGCAAGAGGGGACTTCATCTCTGAGAGCTCCAAGTTGCGTGCAAAAAATTTCATACTTTCACGATAGATCTCTGTCTCTTTCTCTCTCTATATATATATATATGTGTGTGTGTGTGTGTGTGTGTAGAAAAAGATTTGCATTGGGTATATGGGTATATGTCTGTTTGAAGAAAAAAGATACGAGATGGAAAAAGGAAGGAAGGGAGATGTAGCATGAAGAGAGGGGGCTGAGGTTTGGGTGCTAGCGTTTTCAGCGAGTCCCTCCAGAGGGAGCTTTACAAAGGGGAGAGAGAGTGAGAGAGAGAGAGAGAGAGAGGGGGGGGGGTGGGCGGCCTCCTTATATTGTATATAGTATACACGTATACTTGCATCGCTTATTTTACGCAAAATCGATCTTATCACTCATTTTGTAATTTGTTCTTACATATAGCGAAATTATCATTCGTTGAGAAAAAAAATAATCTTACAAATTTCATTTTCAAAACGTTCAAGGACATAGTGGCTATTCGCGCCCTTGCAGTGATTGTGAATTTTAACGTTTATTCAAAATCCAACATAAGCATTACTTTTTCAAATTTTATTTCGATATTTCAAAGGCATAAGTGAATTTTTACACAATTTTAATTTTAACCTTGAATGACTCTTGACGGAGTCAATTTATCAAAAAGTTTGCAGAACGTCAAATTAACTATTAAAATATGTTAAGGCACATATGTAAATTACTTTGTTATTGAGCTATAAAATTTGGAATGAAAAAAAATTTTTTAGAGGGCTGAAATTTGGTGTGGCATCTCTTTCAATAATTAGTCAGTCATTTTTCTTGGAGCACCTTCACGCGTGTATACTTATAACGTGTGCCACTGCTGGATCGTTTTAATTTTTATTTCATTTTCAAATGTTTCTTCATTGACGATTATACATACTATATGATACTATTTTATCATATTCATATCTAGCATGTATAATACAATCCTGAGAAGTATCATTGTGCTGAAAAATTGGGCTCATCATCATCCCTCGGGCATACAATTTTTCAGCCATTAGACATCAGTTTCGAGTTTCTCCGCGGTGCGATATACAAAGAAACTGGGTTTTTTTTTCTCTCTCTCTCTCCCCCCCCCCCTCATTCACACGTTTCTGCTCATGGCCTAAATTGAACACAATGCTGTTGCACGATGAATACGAGTCACTTACTAATTATTATTTACCATGCGCATTCTCATTTGTTGCTTCTATATAGTATACACTCTATATTATGCTGTGTTATTTATTCTTTAACCGTTATATGACGCATCACTTGTCATTTTTAAAATATTAATTACGATAAGCGTATTTGATCATTTTTGCACTAAAATATGATAGTACACCCGCATATTGCTCAGTTTTTTGGTTATTAACAACATTTTGGATATTCATTTTTCAATGTTAATAGTTTATCGGGCTGCTACAAACAATCAATATTATTTTAAAAAGATGAGTGAGTTACGTTAAAAGAAGAGCATTAGGAGAGATTCTCGAATAATTTTTTCATTTTGCTATCGCGATGCAACGAGCAATAAGACCTTGAAATCTTATTAAAGTATATATAATATATGCTTCTCAATTTCTTTTTTTTTTCTTTTTTTTTTTTACAGAAGGCGAGAAGAGCTCGGTCGGAGAAGCGTCAACAGAGATAGGTGCTCGTTCTTCGGAGGCGGCGGTGGCGGCGGCGGCGGCGAGCGTCGTCTCTCCCGCTCTCTCATCGACGTCCCCGGTCCTCGTCGAATCTTGCTGCCCCGTTACATCTGGTAACGCATCTTATTCTACGATCTCATCAATTTCATCGCCGGAGACAACTTTTCATCAGGTACCTCCAAATATATTATAATCTGCTTTCACACATTATGTACTTTTTACCATTAAGCGTTACTCAGTTATATACTTTTTTTTCATTTTATTGAGGATCTCTTACAACTCAAGTTCAATACTTTTTTTTTTTTCTTCTTAGATAGTTGTCTTAGGATTTTGTTAAAAAACCTTCTTTGATACAATATGCAATTGTATATTAAATTTTAAGAGATTTCACTACGTAGAATTCGAGATATTTATTATCAAAAATCACTATATTCTGCAGTCTTCCATAATAGTATACATGTTAAATCTTAAACTCTAGATATCTTGACTTCTGGGTAGTGGAACTTGTTGAAAATGTTGCACAGCTCTTTATTGTACTTCAAAGAAGCTTCCTCAAGTTTTTAAAAAAAATCCTAAGATTAGGATTTTTTAAATTTTCATACATACGTAACAAGTACAGGTGAGCTTGGATGACCTTGAATTTTGAGTATGTTGTTTTTGAAATAATTAGCAACAACTTTTCTGAATAAACTTTTGCTGAAAAACCACATGGTATCGAGATAATACGACATAAAAACTTTTGTTTTGACTGTACTGATAGAACTACCTTAATATGCTTTTAACCGTAATTAAAGAATACTAAAATAAAGGGTCAAATTAATAGAAATGAAGAATAATCGTGGTGATCCAACAAGTATATTTAGTAGCATTAAAACTTTTATTAAAGTTGTTGTTTTGATGAAGGTTAGGAAACCTGTAAATACTTTGTATACTATATGCGAAGCTTATTGTATATATACGAAAGGGCCCCCCGCAACCTCAAATTTATATTTCTCCTGTACAGGTTTAAAAATGTTTAATTAATAGAAAAACTAGTTTTTCTAAAGAGTGCTTTTTTTAAATGAAAGGCACGGAATAGTGTTCTCGCATGTTGTACTCAATGTTAAAAATGGAATGTTCAATCTCAAATATGTTAATCGTTAAAAGATATTTTGTAGCTTGGAACTTTTCCTATCGTTTGACCCTAAAAACAGGCATTTATATAACGATTGACTTGTTCGACGGCATCCTTATCAATAAATATTCCCTTATTGTTGTCGGCGAAAAAAAAGAAAAGAAAAAATGGCGCTCGAGGGCCGCGGCCCGTGGTAGGGAGCTTCGCCGCTCAGCCGGTGGATGCCGCTGACTCGGTGGCGCTCTCGTAACCGTATCCCCGGGCGACTCGCCGTCGGTCCGGCGCGGTGTTGGACGTCGTAAGATTTTTGTTGATTTATCCTCGATGGGAGGCGGCCAGTGTGTCCTATTGTCCTATACTATCGAGCGTATCTCGATCCGTATCAGCCTATACTATATTGTTTAACTGCGTGTAACAACGGCGGGGAATATTTAAAGAAAGCGTCTGTGTTGATGATGAAGGGGCCGGGGGGCACAGCACTGGGAGGATTTAATAGAGTGGATACGCGGTATATTCTGTTGCAGATTGGTGATTGGTTGAGGATCGAGGAAGACATGTTGCGTCAACAGGCGGTCGTTGTCGGTCATGTCGACGAAATACTACAGTTGCTCGAGAAACAGAAGGTAAGAAGGGGGGGGGGGGTATATGATATGCTGGGAGGTATTAGGCTGAAAGCGTTTATAAAAAAAGAGTCCAAGTCGCTGCGTGCCTCATGTCAAAGTCATACATGTGGCTATTTATTTTTTTTATATACATTTCTGAATAAGGCAAGCAATTTATTTGTATACTAGCAAGCTTCGCGCCCTCGCGGTAATAGAAAAACTCTCATCGAAAATCCACTTTTTTCCTTTATTCAATATGAATTCTTCAATTTCGCCCTGAATAAGTAGCATTTTCGTTATTTACAGGAAATTTCCGATCGAATAGGCTCTTTAAGTCGAAATAAAAAGATTTTTTTAAAGATTTTTGAAAAACTAAGCGAATAGCGCAAGAATGACACGTTAATACATGCGTTTTTTTAAAAGTTATGACGCCTTGAAGATTTTTCAATATATATGGAAAGAAGGGGTATTCGCAAAATTTTTCGAATTTTTTTATTTCGATTTTAAGACCTTATTTGATCAGAAATGTCCTGTAGATAACGTACTTATTCGAGGCAGAATTCATTCATTCATTCATGTCTAGTAAAAATGTCAAGTCAATCGATCGTCGATAGGTCGATTTCTATAGAGAATTTAATACTCTGCATTGGCACGATGGGAGTTGAAATAAAGTAGCCTATGTTGCGAAATCGACGTTAAAAACTCAGTCTCTCTATGACAAATATTTCATTGAAATCCTTGCAAACGTGATTGAGTAACAAACATCCAAACATACGAACATTCACATTTACATATTAATAAGAAATACTAGAATATATAGAGAAACTACCGACATTTACATATTTTATTATAATGGAATGCGTGAAAAAGTAGTAATATGAGGGCAAATAAATCAGAGAGGTTATTCACGAATAAGCGTATCGCGAGTTGCCATCAGCCGCAAACCCTCATCATTAAGGAGGTTCCATTGTTTCTCACGTGAAAATTATTTTTCAACTTTTTTCCCCTAAAATTTGGTATACATTGAGATTAATGTGATACCTAACTTGTGACCAAATTTAAATAACATTCATCCTCTAGAAATAGAGATATTCATTTTTGAAAATTGGTTTTTTTTCCTAACATCTCATAAGACCGCGTGTTAAAAGTTACTATTTAACACAATTAATATCTCAATATCTGCTCGATGAAGCTTCCTCTAATTTTGCGAATCTTTTAATAAGATGTCAAAGAACGTCAATATAAATTTTCAAGAGATTATATTGAAAATAATTTCCCTTGATGATTATTGCCTCAACTTTACACGTAAGACGAATGACATTTTGCTCCGATATTCCATTCTCATGCTTTCTTCTTCTCTCTCGCGAAACATGAATTTCCGTAAAAAAAAAACCAACCATGTGCCGGTATGGCGAGGGTGCGCCGCAAATCGCCTCGAGAGATGTTCCACGGGAGCGGGCGCGCGCGCGCGCGCGCGGCCAAACACTCGGGGAAAGTCTCGGAACTCGCCCTAAACTGGCACCCCACTCGACATAGAAATCCGATTCATGCTACTCTCTAGTCCCGGCTCCATCATCAGTTTCGCAACGTGCCTCGCTCGAAATGCACGCCTTCCCAAAATAACATCACGCACTCTGCCATATATGTATATACTATTTAATATATGTATACATATTAGCATCAAAGATTCTCTCTCTCTCTCTCTCTCCTTTTGTAAAAGAATATTTCGTATATATAGCATCTTTAACGTGAATGATTTATTTAGTTTTTCCGTTAAATGCTCGCGTTTTTTAATATAGCTTTTCAACGTGTATTATCATATACATATCCTTTAAAGCTGAGATAGTATATATACGCGAGATCGAGCTATTTATCCCTCAAATTCGCTCTTATTTTATTCTTCGCACAACGTTAACTTTCTTTCGTTTCGCATATGTGACGAAATATTTTATTCATGTTTTGCTATAATTATATTTTAATCCTTTCGTATTTTTAAATACGCGGTTACGGGTATGTTGGAAAGAATTTTTATACATATAACGTACCACCCGCGCGCGAGTTATATTTTTACTACATCATAAAAGTTATAGTGATACTTGAAAATAATAAATAAATAAATAAATAAATAAATACCTCTTGAAAATGACAGATCGAATAGATTTAAATGTGATTAAACGATATTGCGAATAAAGAATTGGATTATTTAAGTCGGAAGGTTATTCACTGTTATTCGACATTGACGATGCCATGCCGTACACCGTGCGGTAGACGCCAAACACACTGTACAGACGAAAAGAAAATCGATAACTGACAACCGCGAGAGGAGAATGGGAGAAGAGCGAAACTTGTTGTAGTACGACTCATCCAAGAATTTTCCGGTAAATCTGCATACAAGAAATTCCATCTCGAATCGAGTTACGATTACATAATAAAACCTACCGATGATGCCCATACATTTTTCATTGCAAGCAAATCCCTTTTTTTCCATCATTTATAATATGTTTTTCTACATGTGAAATTGTTAAAAAAAAAAAAAACAAAAAATGAAAGAAAGAAAGAAAATCACGAATGCAGTCTAATCTTCAATCAGCATAATTAGACGCATATTGAAAATTCTTAATGTGCTTTAAAATATATTTCATCATTTATTTTAGTCCGTCAAGCAATCTCGACGAGACAATCACGAGATATTTATTTATTGTTGTTTTCATCGCTTCAAGATCAAACCATATCGATCTCATTTTCATGTCGAATCATAAAAAAAAGAAGAAGAAAAAAACAACATTATTATTAAATTCCAATGACGATTTTTGGCACTACAATTATTGTGTAGCTACAATAGAAAAAAAGAGGATCGAGACAATGAAAAAAGAAAAACTATTTTGGTGTCCCATAAATCGATAGCTTTTCTGTATTATTGAAAAAGATGCCGAATTCGAAACAATGCGAAGAATATACATAAGAGAGAAGAAGAAGGAAAGGATGATAAATTTTGCGATGTAGGTGTAAACGCGTCGATCAATATTCGACCCTCAATTCATGAGACTTATCCTACAAATATAATAGTTTCATTATAATTACATTACGCGATGAATATTGAAAAAGGAAAAGTTATAGAAATAAGGCTAAATGAGAAATAAAATAGGCAAATATGGGCTTTAATCGCGCGATATATATGTGTGCATAACGAACAATAAGTTAATTGATTGGGGGAGAAGGAAAGAAAAAAGAAAAAAATATAGGGTGGGTGGGTAATAATTGAGGCATGTAACAATGACTTATTGTTAAATAAAGTCGGGCACAAAAGGTAAAAGGTTGAAAAATAGAGGGAAAATGGAGGAGAAGAGAATAAGAGATGAGCCGAGAGCGTCGAGTTGTTCGACAGGAGGAGGATTCGGCGCTCGGTATACGGGGACTCTGCAGCTTCGCTTTGACGTAAGTCAATTAATGAAAAAGAGACGACACCGTTTCCTCACTTATTGCGCACAAAGGATTCTTTTACGCTCATATCGTCCCCTCGCCTCGTCATGCTCGCCTCTTGAAAAAATAAGCTTACCGCGCCACTTTCTGTATACTTGATCTAAAACAGAAGCCTCTATTATATCGATTCATCGCGGCATACAGCCCATTATTTGCTCTATTCATTTAAAATAATATATTCGACGTGCGCTGCTTTGAAAATCATTACCTCATGCTTCAATCATTCATTTCGTCTTGCAAACATTTTCAGGAATTCTCTCTACCTATATATTATGAAGTCGCGATATCGTCGAGAACACGAAAAGATATTGCCACTTGAAATTTTGACATTTTCCTATCTTCGATTCTAGATATATTTGGCTGGATGTCCTCGAATACGCTACATTTTCTTAGCTCATGTGAAAAAAAATAGCGCAACATAATTTTCTGTTATTTATATCAAATATATCTGTTGGACAAACCTGAATAGTTCGGGGATCGTAAACATTAAAAAAAAAAAGCAGTTTCAAATTTTCGTTAATCTCTCGGTCATTAATGTTTCCATGATGGTGATCGGTCGAGGTCGAGTGGAAAAACCGATTAAATTGTTCTGTTTCATGACGAAATTTGGAATCAGTTGACCGGTGTTAAGTGTCGGGGTAAGACGTGTCGGGTCTCGCCAGATAGTTCGGTACCACCGAAAAACATTTCGTAGAAATAATTCGACGAGTTGAATTGAGTGTCAGTTCCGATGTAATTTTCAATCATCCGAAAAGTGAATAGTTGAGTCTTTCTAATTAATAATATCGTTTCAAAATACTTTTTAAAAATCCGTCAGTGCGGATGTGTTCTATATTTAAAAAAGAGATGAAATCTCTAATCAAGTAATCAGAATAGAGCGTATTATGCGAAGTCGTGTGAAGTGTGCGCCTAGAAAAACAGCAAAATATCAATTCAAACATATAAAAAAGAGCGGCCGCGAAGGGGTCGCGTTGTCGCTTGTTTTAATAATAAAAAATTAGTCCTCTAATGAATTAATCGCGGAATAGAGCGCATTATGCCAAGTTTTATCAAAATAATACAATAGTATGCGCGTAGAAGAAAGGAAAGGAAATAATAAGTGGGCATTCAAGGGGTGTATCCTCCCTCGCTTTTGGAAATTATCCGCGTGGATATATAATGAAAATGCAAAATTATTCAAAGCACAATCCAAAAATAAATGCTGAATGAACGAAAAAAAAAAGAAAACTGATGGAAAAGTCAGTTTTTTGGCTCATTTTCAATATTATTTTTTGGATTCCGGACTCCGTACGAGTTACATTTTAGTTTTCTACATAAACATAAATAAGTGCGAAAAAGACTGAAAAAATAGAGCAGGTGTATATAGGAGAGGGACGATACGCCCCGATTAATAATCATCTATCGTAAGAGTTGGCATCGAATCGGCGTAGCATTATTATTTTCCCGTGCATGCGTGTTTATTCATTCGAGTCGAGACTATGTGATCATCGCCAGATTACTATTTATTATATACGAATATACATAAAGTATACATATACAAGACAAGCAGGCGTTGATCTTTGCGAGGAGTTTTAGCAACAAGTTTTTATCAGAGTATATGGATAAGCTTATCGGAACACATTTCGCCCAGCGTTTCAGTGGGGCTCAAACACCAAAAAAAAACACCTTTATTTTGTTATTTTTCAGAATGTATTACGCGAACTGGAGCAGAAAAAACCACAGTTGGACGAACTCGTTCATACGGCGGAAAACCTCAGAGCGGACACAAATCGGCAGCAACTTCACGGCAAGGGTGAGTCTCATTTTTATCAATTCCAAATGTGTGTGTGAGTTTTTTTTTCAAACAAACGATTTTTCATACAGTATACATATATACATATGTATAAGTATTTAAAGCTGCTGCTTTCGAACGGATCTTGAAGCATTTTATTCATTTCCTTGTTTAATTGTGTACATTCAATTAATCGTTAAAAAATTAAAAGATGGCATATCTTGCCTGATGCACATAAAATATTAAATAAATATCCGCTGAATAATCAGCATTTCTTCAGGCCGTCTTAAATTTGCGAAATATGAATAAATGCGTCTGCATTGAAGTGAAATGAAATTTCAAAATTTTATCCCATTTTATATATACCTCAGAATAAATAGCGTGCACCGCGTTACTTTATTTTTCATGTTTTTCTTCTCAATATGTATTTTTTTTTATTATTAATATAAAAAAAAGTAATTGAGAAAATGAGCGAGAGAGAGAGAGAGAGAGAGAGAGAGTTGCAAGTAAGAAAAAGAATAAAAGATTTTTGAGAAAATAATAGTGAAACTGCGGGGAAAGCTGCGGGAAGCGCTTTCGTTGTCGAGACGGTTGACGAGAGTCTCAACTAAGAACAGCTTTATAATTGCCAAGTTAAGATCGAAACGTAGTCTAACTATGAAAAACATGATGCGAAAGTCTTGGCATTTCTATAGAGTTCCTATACACTTCTTTCCCTTTTCTCTCTCTCTCTCTCTTTATCTATCGCTTTCTCTTGGCCGTCCCTTCGCTCGCTTTTTTACGAGACGTGCGAATTTCCTCGAGTTGTTTCGCAAATCTCCGAGTGCATAGCACAAGAGTTTTATTTGCTCACGAACGAGTGAAAAACTTTCTAAATCTCACCAAATTTAAACCTCAATGTTATTCTTTTTATATAACAATAACGTCTTATACATTAAACTGATGGGGCTATCATTCAAATAATACATATATTGTATTGACAAGTTAGTAGACATAAGGGAAGTAACGCTACTTTACTCATCCTGCTTCCATAAAAGGTTTGCGAATGGGCAAAATTTATAGTACGGTTGCAGCACGGGTATACCGTACTATGCGTTTCCTTTTTTTTAGGAATTGTAGTCACACCCCGACTATTCGTTTTTCTCGGCGATCCGTTTTCCCCCTTGTTTTTTTAGGAATCGTTGTTACCTCGAGTACCCGGCGATCCGTTTTCCTTAACGACTTGTATTTACTTTTGGCCTTCCTCCTCCGACGCGAGATTTAAACTTTTTTTCTGTTTCTCTCTCTCTCTCTCTCTGCATCATAAATATGAATGCTCTGACAAATGAAACAAGCATCTTGCGTTATGAAACAAGAATTGTGTATACATATATTTATAAATAAATAAGGGGTTTGGGGCGCATGTTTATGACGAGTTAGGTGGGATATGTATATAGGTGAGGAGGTCGGTAAGAGAGGGTACGTATCGTGGCGTGAGTAACTGCTGTGATAGCAGCCATTGAGTAGGAGGCGCCCTCGTGGCTATGTCTAGTACATAGTATACGCAGAGGACGCCGCCCCCGGCGGGGCTTGTAGCAGCACAACGCGATCAGTAGCTAAAAGACAATATATATGCGTGGACATGAGTATAATATAGGCACAAATGAGCGATGAAGCACACGATGCGCTAGTAGAGGGGAGGAATGGACGTAATAGAGAAGAAGAAGAAGAAGAAGAAGAAGCAGGGAATAAAATAAGAGCAGAGAAAATGACATATGTTCCTTCCATGGGGAGAGCAAAAGACAGCATGCAATGCGTTACCGCATAAAGTGCGTATAATAATAGTAGTAGTAGCAGCAGCGTGGATTCTCGGTGGGTGGTGAGGCTGAGGGGGCTGGATGGTTCACGCAAGGTTGGGTTCGTTGCGGTGGCGGCGGCGGCGGCGGCCGAGGGTGCGCCGCCGATGGCGATGCTATACGGGACTGACACAACCCCCTCGCGGCGCCGACGAAGGTGCCGGCGTGCAGCAAGTTCCACAGTAGTGTTCGCACGGCCGCTCCCTGCTGCGTCGCACAACCGCCACCCCGGCGAACACCCCAAACACTCTTTTTACTATTTTTATATTTAAAAAAACAGCATATTTATTTATTTATTTATCGCTTATACTTATCACGGCCGTTATTAAAATAACAGCAGTGCTTCAATTATTCCGACGAATCGATCCATCTCCTCCATCCCAAACATCACTCGAATTCTTTTTAAATTTCAATGTATTTTATTCTTCGCATGCCATGAACCAAGTTTGTTTTTTCTTTTATCTTTTTCTTTGGAGAACGCGTTTCGTCCAACCAGTCGCGACTCGAGTGTTTTTTATTCAAGTGCAGGAATATTTATAATCCGATATGTGTGATCTTTCTTTAAATCGACGTATCTATGTAGTATAATAGTTGAGGTAATCTCGGAAAGACACAAGCTCTGAGAGTTACCGAGTTCCGCCTTCCAAACAAAACACAATGAGCGATCTTTGCTCGACCCCGGTGCTGACATTTATCTATTCGAATTTATTTTTAAAAAACAACTTTACATGTAATATACTATTACAATAATGGCTCAATTGAGAGAGAGAGAGAGAGAGAGATATCGGGCAAGTAATACCGGACGAATATAATTGACCATCGACGCAGCAATATCCTATATAATGTAATTATGCGGTACATATGAACAATAACGCGTATAGATATATAGATAAAGACTCGAGGGCTTATTGACATTGCTGCGTATGAATCGTGTTCGCATCGCGAGATGAGCACATCGAATCTCATCCTCGATTTCGATCACACGCGATCATTTAATCGAGTTGCTCGGCACGATGTGCTGCAGTGAATATATATATCTCTGATGGTAGTGCCACGTAAAGTGGGGCGCGATTATTAAAAAATATGCGGGAGAGCAGGATTCTCAAAGTTTGATGCTGCATTTGAAAAAATTGAATAATATTGTGACAAAGATAAACATTTATTGGTAAAGACAACAAAAGAGTTATTGGTGCATAAATAAATAAGTGAAATAAGAAGAAGAAGAAGAAGAGGAAGAAAAGATGGCGCAAAGTCGAAGGGGGTCGATAAACAGAAGCTCAAGTCCAACTTTATCGAGCCAGAATAAGGAAGCAGCAGGCTATGACGAGATCGAGATGATAGTATCGTCACGTGGAATTTCGTTAGCGGGGGGAGGGATGATGGTTAAGCCGAGTCGCGGCTCGGTGCAGCATGGATTGGTTGATGCTGCTGTCGGTCCGAGCGGTGGTGGTCTCCTTGGGACAACACAGCTCGGTCATCATATCGGTTCGAGGATTGGTGGAGCGATGAGCCACCATTCCGTCTCTTCCCCGCCGCCGCCGCCGCCGTCGTCCGCCGGTTTCGTCTCATCCACCACTATCGCAACTGGAATTCCAATCCATCCCCAAGGCTCGCATCAAGGTATTCCCCCCTCGGCCATACACACTATATACATACATATTCCTCATCTCGGTTTTTATTATATGCGCCCCGTATATACACACGATCATCCCGATTCTCCGAAAAACAACTCTTTTCATTCCTCCTATTTATATCCATATATTTTTATTTATTATATTATTGTACCGCTCTCTTTGAGGATAAAATCTCTCAAATAATCGGCGATTTTAACAATAATGCATTTTTTATTTTCGATACGTATTAATTAATATTTTGGGCTTGTTCGCTGGGCGCATATTTCATGTTACCCTGCATAATACACGCTCTATTCCGATTAATTTGTATTATGAGCTTCATGTTTTTCTTTCTTTTTTTTTTTGTAATAGGATATTTTATCGCAAAATTTGCTGTAGATTAAAAAAATGCTATACTTATTTGGGGGCGAAATTCAAGAATTCATATTGAAAAATTGCGAAAAAAACTGATCCAAAAGTCCGTTTTTTCAGTCATTCGATATGAATTCTTGGATTTCACCCCAAATAATTATCATTTCCGTTATACTACAGGAAATGTCCGATCGAATAGGCTCTTAAAATCGAAATAAAAAAATTTCAATAAATTTGGTGAATCACACTGGGTCTCGTGCTGGAGTCATGAAAATTTCAATTAGCGGTATATTTTCTTTCTCTTTACGAAATCGACTTTATTATGGGCGATTCTTCAAGTTTTTTTGCAAAATGAAGCGAATGGCGTAGGAATTACGTTAATACGCGATTTATTGAAAAAGTTATCACGCCTTGAAGATTTTTTTTTTAATATGGAAATAAGGGGTATACGGCCTTGAACGGCTGCTTTTTTTGTTTATTTGACAGTTTCAAATTGATATTTCGCTGTTATCATACTTGATACAACTTGGCGTAATGCGATCTATTCCAATGAATCGATTAGAGGCCTCATATGTCTTTTTTAAGAATAGAATATACTCTCTGGTTATTATTATTGTGTTTAAATATCCTCTAGATATGAACAAACTAGTACAGATAGAAGCGCAGAGCCGTTTAAAAGTATATACATACATATTATGTAGACTTGTAAAATATACGTATATATAATGAATGAATGAATGCGGGGCGGATTTCGGAGCCGCGATGTTGAACGCGCGCTTCGAACCAGCAAATAAACTTTAGACGCGTCATCGCGATGATACGAACGAACTAAATTTAAAACTTGCGCCTCTATGCTACCTGTATTGTGTACCACCGCCGTTTTACAATCCCATCCAATACACTATATTTTATGGTCAAGTACATATTATTATCCTCCATCCATACTCTCTATAATATACCGTTTCCCCCGGCGCGTTTATACTATGCCATTCATGTGTAAATGCAATATCGAAAATGATTATTTGCTCCACATGTCTCGTTTTCACTTATATATTTTCGAGTATAAACATTGTTTTATAATGTCGACTCAAGATAATATTAAAGCGCCCGCATCAAAGTCCAATAAACTCGTCCTTCATTTAACACTATATATATTTATTTGAAGATATATGTACAGCATATATAGCTATAAATGAAAAGACGTGAAAATTTGGAAAGAAGAAAACAAATAATGAAATTGGGAAAGAGGATAGGGAGGGAGGGAGAGAAGAAGGAGGATTGTGAATAACAATGAGTCGGTTTACGGTTACGGAGGTGGTGGTGGTAACGGCGGCTGCGGCGGTGGGCAAGTTTCTCTGATGGGGATGCGTATCGGCACGGCGATGCAGCTGGGGGATCCGATGGATCCTGGGAGAGTACTCCGTCGAGACTCGAATAAGAAAAGTTCACCGATACTTGATGGAATTTGTTTGCAAGATCATCGACAAATGAGTTATGATGAGATGCCGAGCTCATCATCGCCTCTATTATTGTCAGATGGACGTACGATTATGAGTAGCGTCGTCGAGCCACCGGATCAGCACCAGCGACCACGACGACGTCTCGATTCTGCTCCTGCTCGTCAGGGTACGTTCTTTTATTGTCAATCCCCTGCAAAATAACTCTTAATGTTTTTCCCTTCTTTTGTCACATCCGCATTCGAGCAAACCCCCCGCCTATATTTTATATACAGTAGTGTGTCTTACATACCGCATCTAGTCTCTCTATACCAAAATGTTTATTCATTATTGAAACAACAAGTTATAAGCTCCGTCATGTGATCGCTTCAAAGAAGCGATCTATGCCTTTCATAATAATTTTACTATAATATCAAAAGATAATATATACGGCACATATGAAGAAAAAAAAAAAACAGAGAAAATTTGTTAAAGAATGGACAAGTTTCGGGGAATTATATGTATACAATACATAGAAGAAGTGAGAAATTGGAGCTTTTTTGTCAGAGAAAACGAATCGAACAGTAAGTAGTAAAATTTTTATAATTACGATTGTAAAGGCGCGCAGTATGCAGTAAGATATGCTGTCGACCGGGTTGAAAAATGTATAGTTTCGAGAAAAAACGCGTCCAAAGTCTGCTGCCGCTCGTCACAGTGTCGAGTGCATTATTGGAATAGTTTCGCATTAAATGCGCACTATCTATCACCGTGCATGAAAAAACATTTATTTATAAAATTTGGTGTTTTTTCAAAGTATTCGGTCCTTCATATAATATGGCTTTTGAATTGGATGAGACGCGGCGGATGGTGGTAGATACACAAAGGCTGCGATACCGAGCAAAAGTTGTCTCAAGAGCTGCACGTCTGCATGTCCATAATAAGGGCTGGAGGAAAATAAGCATTATAGGGAGAATGAAATAGCGACGAGAGAAATAAGAAGAACGCAAGAGAGAAGAATAAGCGGCCCACTGTGTACAGCGAGATAAATCTTTTTCCATTGGCCGATCTCTCATATATGCCTGTATATGCGCATATACTCTATGCATATTGCAGTATATACGAATTAATCTCCGGACCGCAATATTTGCCTATAGAAGTAGACGAGCGACTCTGAATCTATATAGAGGAAGAAAAATTTATTTTCGTCCCCCACCGCCGCCGCCGCCACCGCCACTCGCCGAGATAGAAATAAGAGACGGTGAGTTTCGGAAAAGAGAGGAAAAAGAAAAGGTTTTAAAGAGAACAATAAAGAAGCGAGAGAGGGAGAGAATGAAGATAACAAAAAGCGAATATTAGAGAGATCGGCGCCGGGGTGTTTCTTTTATTTTATTTTTTCTTTTTTTTTCTTTTCCCCTTATAGTAATAACCAGCCCAAGATGGTCATCTTTCAATTGGAGAAATGTATAATTTTGTTTTTCATTTCTCTCATAAATATTCAGGTGAGTGTATGCAAAGCGAATTTAATCAAGTTTCTTGCAGTTTCCGAATTTATTTTTTCATCTTTCGCTAAAAAATGGAAAAAGGCTTAAAAATGAGGATAAAAGTGGAGAAAGAACAAAACACGATTGATTCTGCTTCATCAAACAATGAGAATAAAAGAATGAATGAATGAAATGAAAAGAGTGAATACTTATTGTTATTTCGGCTTTTAAAGGGACCTGGTAAGATGTTGAGCCATAATAAAATATATCCTTTATACACATATATGTAGAGTATACTATATATGATTCCTATAGTACTGTGAAAAGTGCATCGATCAGTAATTTGTGATTTCCCATAGGATTCAATGGTATGTTGCTCAGCGTGTCTCGTTTTATATTTCCGATTGTAAATATACGGAATGTAGAGTGCGGAAAAGCTTCGTACGCATCGGATATATCGCGTGATGCATCCATGGCCTTTATTATCATTCGCACCCAGGGGATATTTATAAACTCCTCGAGGTGTGGCGAACTTGCGTTGCTATTTATATAGAAAGCCCGTCTCGAGGTAACAAAAAAAAAGATACGTGCGCGTGATTGAAGAACTGTCAAAATACATATGTTAAATGTCTAAAAAGAATATTAAAAGTATATAAATGTGGCGAAAAATGGCCAATCGAACCGAAATAATCAAAATTTTTTTTTTTAGTAGCGCAAATATATGTACACCTACGAAAAATTTTAATAAATTTACAGTTTATTGATTTATCAGTTTTATTTTTTTATCTTGTTCGATCTGTAAGCCGTTCTATTATAATAATAATCGTGTTATAAAGTTACTTTGACTAATCCAGTTTAAAATACTATGTGTTGTTCACTTTTTTAAACTAGGGCTATCAAAGAAAAAAGAACGGAAAATATGTTTATGATTTAGATATTTAGTATTGAAGATACATATCGATTTATTACATCGAGTCCAGCAAGATATCGTTGGTGAATATATGTTTATTGTTATTATCTTCATTGGCGCTTGTTTTAGTCGTTTTTCATAATATTCCAGTTACAAAACTTCGAGAGCACTGGGACGAAACAAATTCGAAGGTGATGCAACGAAAGACTCAGTTGGACGCGATGCTCGGTGACAGCCAGCGTTACGAGACCAAGAGAAACGAGGTAGAGAACTGGCTCGATCGTATGGAGATGCGACTGGGACGGATGCGATCGGTTGGCCACACTGCCGACGTTCTCGAGGCTCAATTGAAAGAGCAGAAGGTATTTTCCATTTTTTCTTCCCTCTCTCTCTCTCTCTCTTTTTAATATTAAAAAAGCAAACAAAAAAACTAATACTTTTTTTTCTACTCCAATAAGTCGTTTCATGCCGAGCTTCATCAGTACAAACACCAAATCGAATTATTCAATCAGCTTACCCAAAAACTCATTGCCGTTTATCAACAAGACGACACGACGAGAGTGAAAAAAATGACTGAAATGATCAATCAGCGTTACAACAATCTCAATACGAGGTACTTTATTAAACCTGATGTTAACTTAACGAAATCACTTTTTTACTGCTCTTATATTCCGGCATTATTTTTATTGTTGTTGGTATTGATTATTGACTATTGGTAGCATAATAAATCGGGGAAAACTACTACACTCTGCAATGAATTCCCTGCATAACTTTGACCGGTCGTTGGACAAGTTCTTGGCATGGCTGAGCGAAGCTGAATCTTCGATGGAAGGACTCGAGGCAGAAGCGGATAGACTCGGTGGAAGACGGGATCAGGGAGCTCTCAGGCGACCTCAGCATCAGCTCAAGGTACACATACTTATTTACAAATATACTCTCATTTATTTTCATGCGCATCCATTTTTCTTCTTCTTCTTCTTCTTCTTCTTTTATATACACATTTTTTTAATTGAATTTCAACTTATAATCCCCCGAGCACCCTTTTCGTATCGATACCCATAAGATTTATTATAGTACTTTAACAAGTGGCAATAAGTTTACCTATATTTGACTTGGTTTATTCAAACTAATGTAATTGCCGTTTAAATGGGCCACAATCTTTGATGCTCCGTGTTTTGCTTCTTCGAAGATTACATGGATATTCCCTCCTACTACCCCCCCCCCCCGGGGGGGGGGTCTTGGCTTGCATTAAAAAACAGGGCCGCGATCCGATTACCACCAGAGTCGTCACGCTAACGTTACTCATCTTTTCTCTTTTTTCCTCGTTTTGCCTCGGTGACAAAAGATAATTGTGTATAGCACATTTATTTTTTAACTGATTTTTTCATACTGCATATATCGGCAGATTTAAAATTGATGAAATTTACTTTGTTGCACGACAAAAGAAGAAGCTTCATGCTTCTTGGCTAACATAAGCTTTTACACAGTCTCCTACGTTTTCTCGGGCTCGAGCAGTGTTTTTTTTTTTCTGACAGTGCCAGGCGTTGGCCTATTTCTGAAGAAAAAGTCATATTTAAAAAGGCGATTATCGCGGAAGAGTCTCCTTATATTTATATTTCCTTGAATGGATACTGAGGGATTTAGGACTGATGTTTGTACTGGGCTTTTCGTGAATTCTCTTCTCTTGCTCAACTGATTCGCACGTTTTATTTCAACGTAATATATATTCATTTGTAAAAAAATAAGGCGACGCGCGACTAAACTTTGAAATAGATATTATATTATGATTGGGGCCAGTGGGTTTTATTTGTCTCGTTTTTCTTTTGCGATAGGCTTGAAAAGAAACAAGAACCGCGAGGCACTTTCCCTTTCTCGCTTCATCGCACCAAATGACGTTATATATACAGTGAAAATCGATAAAACACTCGCTCTTCTCGAGAACCTTCTCGCATATCCCACATATTGTACTCTGCGATAATAACCATATATTATAATGTACGCAACGCATCTTCATTGCTACCGCTAACACATCTTATTTATTTATTATTAATTTCGTTGTCTGTCTAAATTTGGTTATTATAAATGTTGGTTTTTGTTTTTTCATTAAACGATATTAACGTGACTTTTATATCTCTATTATACTATATGCATATGCATTAAACGTATTGTTTTCATAATTATAATGCGATATTTAAATGATATTTTTGGACTCGTTGTATGAATATTCCGCTTGAAATGGCGATTCGCTGCGATAACTGAGCCGCAAACGGTCCTTCTAGTCAGGGTACACACACCCAAACCCACCTTGTCCTATGTCGTGACTACTCTTTATTTCTGGGCCATCCCCGCATTATTTTCCAAGCTTCAAGCTTGCTGCCACATCGATCCTGCCGGTTAAGCAATTCTACTGCCCCGTAACATGATTTTCGGCGGCATTTACTATTCGTACTTTTTTTTTTATCGGTTGAAACAACCCTTTTCTTTATTCTCACTCGAGTCATTGAAAATTAATATACGTTTTTCGGTAAATCTTATCTCGTCCTCTTAACAATAAATGAATATAGATAACAGATTTATTTGGCAAACCCCTTTTCAATGTAAATATATCAAATAAATGAAAGTGCGGCGTACGCTCAAGACACGCGAGGGAGGGGCAGGGGGAGGGGGATGGATGCATCCGCAGGAGATGAGTCATTTCTCTGGCGAACCCGTGTTGTATTTTATTCAACAACCGCGGCGGATTGAAAGTATAGCGCGGTAGCAATGCAACAATCGAGCAAGACAAGACGGGGTCGATACGGACCGCTGTTATGACAACACTCATTGCACGCGCATGCGCTCTCCGTCACCTCAGAGGTCGCTCGAGATTGTCCAGCCTCTTGTATACCGACCGCCAAATGTGGCTCTCTCTCTCTCTCTCTCTCTCTCTCTCTCTCTCCCCTCTTCCCTCCCCTCGCCACCCGAGAGGAGGGAATAAAAGTAGCGTTCCCTTATTTTCCCCTATCGGTAAGGGTAAGAGAGAACCTTCCATCGATAAAGCTTTTACTGTATATTTTACTGCGCCCGCGTATACGTATATTATTATGAGAGCAACTTATTTTATCGATCCATGATACAATCGCCTCTTATTCTCTCTCTTTTTTTTTTAATCTTATTATAAACATCGGATTCAAAAATTTTAGCAAATAAAATCTCATTATTGTACATGCCAAGTATTTATTTTGAATTTTGTTTTAAAAGAGTAAGTAAGTTTTTACGCATGGAATG
Organism: Cremastinae sp. A BG-2022a; assembly: GCA_030522545.1. Classification (NCBI taxonomy): domain Eukaryota; kingdom Metazoa; phylum Arthropoda; class Insecta; order Hymenoptera; family Ichneumonidae; species Cremastinae sp. A BG-2022a. The sequence continues at coordinate 20,658 of JAPYYW010000625.1, forward strand.
TATAGAATAAATAGATCATTGCTCGCCGCGGTATCGTGTATTATATACGGACGTGAAAAGTTAACAAGAGCAACAACTTATTTGCACATATAGCGAGTGAACTGGCTTTTATTTTTCCATCTAGTTCCACCTTTTTTTTTCCTTCCCCGCCCCGCCAACTAAAAAAAAATCTCAACGTTCAACATAAAAAAAAAAGAAATATGTTTTATCCCGGTTTAATATGCGGGAAAAAGATGAAAAAAAAAATTATTCTCTTATGTGCTCCGGAGTTACAGCGCTCCGGAGAGCTCCAAGACCATTCTATCAGAGCAGACTAAAAGCTCGCGGATAATATGTTATGAACAGATGTCGCTCGGTCTGCTAGATGCTTATTCACAGTTGTTATATTATTATTATTATTATTATAGCAATATACCGCATACCTTGTTATATTCTACGTGTTCCGTGCTTAATAGATATTTTCTTATTCCTTTCATATATCTGATGAAACTTAAATTTGAAATTAAATGTTTCTCAAAGTATCGAGAATTCACATATAGTATTATGTATATAATTGTCGTGGGATTTTGTTTCGGTGACTCGGATTCGGCCACTATATATTTTTACGAAAAGTCCTCCTTTTGTGCAACATTTTCCGAGGACACATATGAGAGCTGACAGTTGATAGCAGGTCTTGAGCCTGACTCGGACAGGAGCTAGGAAGCCTTTTATGCGCTTTGCACGTTTCGCACGAGGGTTGAAAAGTTTGCCCACAGAGAGAGATTGTCCTGGGGGTTGCCTGATCCGACCAAGGGATAACTTTTACTAACGTGAATTTTTCATAAAATTCGAAAATTTCGTTTCGTCTAAAATTTATTACTGTGCCTTCCGGTAAACCTTTATAACTCGATTCAATGAATCTCAAACCTCCGCCCCCCCCGATATAAAAACAGTTCTCCTATTCTCATCGAGGCAAATAAAACATTTTTTGGACTTTCTCTCTTATTTATTTGCAATTATTTGCAAAAACAACAATTAACCTGAAAATATTATTATGTTTGCCTATATTTTTAGTCGGTAGATATAATATAAATAAGTAAAGTGTATGGAGGAAGAAAGAAAATATGCTGTATAGGAATAAGCCTCTTTTGGTAAATATATAGAACGCAGGGGGCAGGGCGGCGATCACGCCTATTTTCAGGATCTGGCTTACCTCGAGGCGACTCATCGAAGCACGACGATTCGTCAAAAGATTCTTTCATAACTTGTTCCGAAGAAAAATAAAGGAGGTCAAAAGCCGGAGTGATCCGTAAATTCAAGTCTTTTCAACTTATATCATATTCATTTTTATTTATCCTCATCATGTTTATTCTGTCAACTGCTGCCATCAAGTATGCTCTTTATTCGGGAAAAAGCGTTTCAAATATTTTGCTAATTTTTTAAATAATTACGTTTTGTTCTTTGAAAAGATTTTCAAGGAGCTGTAACTTTGAAAATTGCTTCATAAGTGCGGATATGGTCGAGATAAATATTTTGTTGGATTCTTCCAACCCCCCTTCTCCCCTATACAACTAAATAATCAATATTAATTTTCGCTAATATTTATTTTCGAACCTTTCAAGTGTTGACGAAAAGAGTTGCCGATCGTGTACGCTCTTTCTAGATGACAACGTCGAAAGTGTAAACTCAATTATTTATTTCAATGCACCATTAGACACGATAGTAATATATGTATACATATATGTATACTGTGCAATAAAAGGGAAGAATAAAATTGGCACGCGGCGCAAAGACCTTGCTCATACACTCATCATCTTTTCCTTTCGTTCTCTCCTCCTTCTTCTTTTATCACTTTTCCTTTCTCTCTCTCTCAATTTTCCCTCGTTAAATTGAATTAGAATTTTTTTTCAGCGGGGATCTCTTTCTTTTCGATACTATTGTTATTGTTACAGCCAAAGACCTCCTCTTTCTCTCTTTCTTTTCCCATGGCGAAACTTTGAAATAATGTCTTACATTAATAAGGAATTTACTACTTTTATATATGATATTGTTGTATATAAAAGAAGTAAAAGAAGGAAATTTGGTCGGCCGAAAGAAAATAGAAGAGAAAATAGAATCTTATTAATGTGTCATGGCCGATCGGCTGGAAACCAGCAGCATCTTTGCATTTATTCCTCGGGTATAGTATTAAGATGCAGCAGAGAGTATACTTAGCCATCAGGCATCAGCATGAGCTGAGCCCAGCCGCCCCCTACATATATTATTTTCCTTGTATAAATGCAATAGCCGCGCATGCGTCCAACAAATTATTTCTCGCTAGCGTATATGCGCGATTATACAATTTATCCATCAACTTTTCGATTCTGCCGCAGTCACACGCGACACTCGTCATCCTCATCCGTATATATGTATGTAGTATATTACCCACGCGGCTTTTCTCCCGAGGCGCGTCTATATTCTCCTGCTGTATATTAGGCCCTTCTTCCGCAGCACCGCGCTAAAACGTCCGAAGCGCTCGCCAAACGCCTTACTATCCCTCATTATACACATACTCTGCTGCCGCTGCCTCATCTCAAGTCCCTCCGCTTGCCCGCCCACCCCCACCCCCACCCCCTTTATTTCCAACTTGAATTTTATTCAGTTTTTTTTTCTATAATTCACGTTATAAACGTTGCATATTATATATTTAATAATTTATAAAATGTATATTGTGGGCAAAAACTATTTAAAATAATCGTCAAACGATTGTCGCGCGTAGCATTTTTTTTTCTCCGTACAAAATACGGAGGCGAATGAAAAATGTTATACATTTTCGAATACACATTTTTATAACCCCATTGCTGGGTTTACTTGAGACATTTTTCCTTTCCATCCGCGAGATATGAGTCCATAAAACGGAAATTCTCGAGCGTGATACTTTGGATTTTTACCAGCACTTCTTTATAAGACCGTTTCCAATGCGCTCTGTGCTAAAATAATATAAATTCTTCAGTACGCTGAGATTTTATGGTTGAATTTCAATTTTTATTTTCATAACTATGAGAAATGCTTTTTTTTCTTTCGTTTTTTTTGTATATATAATCCAGAGTAGTATATTATATTTTATGACAAAATTTGTAGTAAATTTTTGAAGAAAATTGCGATTTATTCAGAAAGAAAGTGTCATATATAAACGAAGGGCAATGAAGGGAGATACATAAGGCGCGTCTCGACGAAATAATGACCCTTTGATGAGAGGCGCACAGTGCTTTCTTTTGAGAAAATTCAGGAGTGCGTCAAGTCTTGACCTTTTCTCCAAAATGACGCTAATTTCCGGGCTATTATGAGACCATATCCGCACTAAAAAATATAGTCGCGCGAATGAAGTATGCATTGGCACGATGGGAGTTAAAATAAAGTAGCCTATGTTGCGAAATCAACGTTAAAAACTCAGTCTCTCTATGACAAATATTTCATGAAAAATCGCTTGGAAACGCGTATTTGCGTGATTGAGTAACAAACATCCAAACATGCGAACATTCATATTTACATATTAATAAGATATATTATTTTTTCCAAGAAAGGAGTAACGAAACATATAAAATGTGTCTATTTATAAAATTGTATACTATATCGTCGGGGCTATATTGAATGAAATTTTACGGCCGGAGTCGGTAAAACATCCCGGCCGGAAATCTCACATCCACCAAGTTATTCTGATACAACGAGAAGTGATATACATATCGATGTAATCTCGGTAATGTAACTGGAGAGGAACCCTCGCGACTTGAATCCCCGTGAGCCGTCCAAAGTCTCTGACAAACGCGTGGCTCGAGTTGATTTTCTTCTCCCGTCAAGTATTTGTTTCCGCCCCCACTCGCGACAATCCCGATATTACTTTTTTTTTATTCTTCTTGTCCGCATCGTTTCTCCATCGGAATTATATTTTCAATTCTTCATCGGCATTTTTTTAAATTATATATAAATATAATTGTGTTCTAAACTACACGATTTCAGAAATAATTGAAATAATAATTGAGGTACAACACTATTAAGAATTATAAAAAAAGCACGCAATGAAAGAAAAAAAAAACGTGTCGTTTATCATTGTTGTATTTTTAGATGATTCTAAAATGAAGGAGTATTTATATAATAACGGCGGGGAGGCGCGCGGGATAGCTCTTAAAATGCGGATATGATTTAATTATAGCGATGAAGAACCTCATCGTGTACTTATTATCCGTCAAGTGAGATGAAGAAAAAGGGCGATCCGTACATGCGTCTAGCTGATATTGATCAACGAGTTCATTCTAAATTGGTTCTTGGCGAGAATAAGATAGGACGCGCGAGTAGCCATACATATAATATTGTATATGGCGATGAAAAAGGCTCTAAATAGAGTGCCTGGAAAAATGAAGCTGAAACGCGGTTGTAGATCTGCGCGCTTTAGACTTTCAACGAGAAATGCCTATTAAAAAAGGTAAAGAAATATCGAGAATAAATGATAAAAATTAGCCAGGATGTGGGAGTTATCTTTTTGTGGGATGAGGAGAGAACATGGAAATAAAACCGCGATGAGAGGAATAGCATTTTATATATTAACAAAGGCATATATAATGCTTAAATGAAAAGAATAAGGATATGCAGAACATTGGCGATAATTTATTTAGAGATATTTCGTCATCGAGTCGCGAGCGCACGTCTCTCTCTCTCTCTCTCTCTGGCTTATTCTTCTTCAGAGCTGCTGCGCATATGATGTGTGCTGCTGTATACCAGAGGCCGCCAGGGATGTATATCATTATAAAAGAAGTGCGCAAGGCCCTTAACTCGGTAACCCATATTTCACGTGAGCACTTACGGGCCGGCTATTCTTTTTTTCTTTTTCTTTACAAAGATCGCGCCAAGACAACCGCGGTGCTGCCGGGCTAATCACGCCGGTAAAAAGTATAGGAGGAGAGACAAATGAGAGAAAGACAATATATTATATTGTATTCTCCGCAGGAGCAGGAGGAAAAGCAAGGGAAAGCGAGAGCTTTGCTCAAAAACTTGAGAGGCGAAGATGATCCAGAAGCCGCCAAGTGCATACTATATATTATACTCTCTATAGCCCTGCTAATTCGAGACCACCCTGTGTTTTATTCTCCAAATAGTATATATATCGTGATGAAAAGGTTAGCCTCTCTCCTCCTCCTCCTCCTCTTCTGCATATACTCTTGTGCAGAGGGCGAATAAAAAATGAAAATTGAAACTCGCCGTCAGGCAGATGCGCCGCGCGGTTCTTCTTTCTCATTCGGTATACGAGAGATGAAATTATTATATACGAGTATCTAAGCCACCACCCTCCCATTCAGAAATTTCATTTCGTTCAAAGAAAAAAAACAAACTAACCAAGGATCACAATCGGCTATATATTTTTCTAAATCGCTCCTATTGTTGTTATTATTATTATTATTATTATTACTATGTACTGACAAAATTAAGTCTCTGCTACGCTTTAATTTAATGGAACATATTGTATAATTGGGGACTCGTGTTTAGAGCACTGAATTGAATAATCATAGGGGTTTCGTCTTGTTCGACCTCGAGATAATAGAGTGCTTACGCAAAAAGTGTGTACGAAAGGATGAGGAAATAATTCACCAGTAGTATAGGCTTTGGAAAGTTTGGTCATCCCTTTAACCAGAATATATTGTATATAACTGATGCATGCTATATACATATATCTATACGAGAGAGTACGAGAATACAGTAAGGTATACGTCGGACGTATGCTTTTCTGATAAAAGATGGGTGGAAAAAAAGCCGATGAGTGCGTGCACCGATAAAAGAGAGTATGAGCTCCCTCCCTCCGTATAGAGAAAAAACATGCATCAGTTTCTCTATAATAATATGATATCATTCAAATACAGTAGTAGTAGTACTAGCCTTTTAATTGTAATTTATGTAAAAAAGCATCAGGGCAAGTTGGTTGAATGTAAGAGCTGGAGGAGGATAGGGAGGGAGTGCATGGGGGAGGGGGGTTTAGCTCGGAAGCATTAACGAACCCATTGTGGCAGAGCTCGGCCAACATTTGCATCACCGGGGGGGTGGGGGGGGGGGGTTAATCCAACAAGGTTATTCGCAGCTTTGCTGTCCGGTCGAATGTGCAACCGGCCGTCGCGGGGTGTGTGTGCGCGCGCGCGCGCGTGTCCTCGCATTAGCGCGAGAAGTGTCCGCGCGATTCTGGAGGTCATCAGGCTCGCGTGCATGTCCCAGGAGGACGGACATTAACGCCGTTCCGCCGGCTAACCTCGCGTTCTCCTCTCTTCATCAACATCGAGCATTTATCGCGTCATCGCGACGAACGCGAGCATTAAATAACTCGATCTGAATAAGATAGCGTGTTTCGATAGTGAACGCGACAAATAAGCGATTCCTAGCTCTCGCACGAGCTTATATACTTTTATCGCGTCCCATCATTTTTCTTTTCTTTTATACTATAGCGTGTGTATTGCAAAAACATGCCAGATAAAAGTTTTACTTTTGCCAAGAGTCTGCCTTTCACTTTTTATTTTAACATTCTCTTAATTTTTCATCACCTTTTCTTAGAAACATTCGCGTTTCGCGATTATCAAATAACATACATATATATATATTATAGATGTATGTCGTCATGCTGTAGGTAGACGTCGCCGTTATACGTTTTTTTTTTGCTCCATGACAATCGACCAATGGCACCAATAAGACAGTCGATGAAATTCCTGTCAAATATTTTCTAATGCTGCCATAATATACCACACATACTCATCATATAATCAAAATGTGAAAAGGCGTGTAAAAAAAAAGTATATTGAACAAAGTTCGGCCAACTTTTGTCAAATTTGCCAAGTACCGATTGTTGCCTCACCCTCTCATCAAATGATGCATCAATAAAATATGATATTTATTTGATTTTTCAACGATTGAAGCTCGAAAAAAAGTGAATTCGAAGCGAATGAATGATGGGGCGCGGGTGTTTAAACAGGCAGAGATGAGGAGAATAAGGAAGGGCTCGGGGTAAAGTAGAGATAGAAGCAGGGTGCGGTGGTTGAATGAGGTAATTTTTAAGGATTGAGAGTATAGTTGTCGGCGGTGCGGGAGAAAATGGATGCGAATAACAGTTGGATGCAGACCGCCGGGAGGAGGTTTTCGAGGTCGGGAGAGGACAAAATTCGCGACGGGAAGACGACGGAGGAGGAGGAGGAGGAGGAGGCGGCGGCGGTGGCGGCGTTAGCGCCGAGAACGGCGGCACGACGCAGGCGTGCGACCCTTGCAAACTCAAGTCCCGCGCCCCGTGCACCGGCAAAGAAGCGAAACGAGCGCGAACGAGCACTCCGCCCCCGGCACCGCGTAGCCACGCGCGACTCGCGAACCATCCGAGGATCTCGAATTTCTTCTCGTTATTATAATCCGGACACCCGCAGTGATTAATTAGCTCCATTTGAGAAACTCTGCACACTCCTCCGCACAATCGCATCTCTGACCAGAGAGATGCAGCATCAGTCCCCATTTTTACCATCCATCCCTCTCGCGTCTGCTTTCTTCGACAATTAACGGAGCTTCCACCAAGCGTCCGCCAACCACCGAGTTCTCCCTTAAATATGTTTCAACCCCCAAACGTCAAACTCGATTTTTTTATAAATTCACAAGTGACGCTATTTTTTTTTCATTTTTCATACATGCATATTATTTTTCAAGATAAATCGTTAACAAATAATAAATATAAAAAAAATTAAAGAAAACAGAGTGTTGTGAATGTTGGCTAGTACAAGATGGATCACGCGGAGTTGGGCTTCTCGACGAAGTAAACACGAGTGTGAATTTTTTTCAACAATTGACGCTGGAAGTAATCGCTTCGTGACACGTGTCGCAAACTGACGGAAACAAAATTTCAACGAGATTGCGCGAGTGCGCTCTATCGATTGTTATTTACTCTTTATTTATTTATTTATTTATTTATTTATTCTCTTTTTCTTCGCCTCGAAAGAGCGAAGCACGAATCTTACGCGTGGCATTCCTGTTTGCATTGTGTTGTGAAAAGAGCAACAATTATACCGATTACTCTTTATTTAATTGTAAAACTACATTTACTGTTTATACACGTACATAATTATACATTTTACGAACAAACATTGATACTGTGTTAAAAACAAGCCAAAAAAGTCGATGGTACTGTTATAGTTGACAATAGATTATTTGAAAGACATAAATTGAGAAAATTAAGGAAAAGTCATGAAAAGAGATGTAATCGGAGGCTTGAAGAAAGGAAAAAATAGAGTAAATTGGATCGATAAGATGAGGAAAAACATGGGGTCTGTTCGTGCAACGATCCATCCGACTGGCACTCGAATGGCTGCGAGTCTCGTCAAAAATGCCAGCCGTACACCAGAGTGGAGAATTCTTGGTAAATTGAAAGGATGAATCGGATGTTGATGAGGTTCCTCGCGGGACGAGTGCTCGTCTGAGAGAAGACCGCCGCAAAGTGTATTTTTATTCGTCGTTATCTCGATGCTTAAAAAAAAGGAGCTCGCTCGGCGAGACGAACGAGTGTTTCGACGGTAATACAAGAGCCAACAGAGGTGTCTGGGGATCAGTGCTAGCGTTAACTCGCTCTCGGGGATCCGCATTTTAACATTCTGTGTGGAAAAACGAACGAAAGATAAATAAATGGTCGACAAAAGATATGCCCACGCAGTGATAAAGAGTTATCCAGCAAAGAAAGTTTAATAAAAATAAGAGTACATAATAATATTCGAGAGAAATATCGCGTCGTCGTACCCTTGGCAATTGGAAGTATTTGGAAGTTTGCAGAGCGGATGGCGAACATGTTGAATATTCCAACAACGGTTGTACTCGTGAGCGTTTTTTCAGAGGATCATTTGCAAGCATAAGAAGAAAACTTGGTAATAATGAGAAGGATTGATGTTATTTTAAATTGGAGTTATAGTGGTGAAAGAAGGAGGAGGAGAGCGGAGGTGCTGATAAGGATGGCCGACGGTGAGTATTAGGAGATGACGAATTAGGAGAGGGAAGGACAGGCGAGTGGGGCTCGTCGTCTGAGAAAAAAGCGGGATCTCTGCAAATGGGTGAACCGAAAGCCGCTCCGAGTCCGCAATCGAACGGCGGTATAAAACAAAAGCCGAACAGTTTGAATTTAGCGGGGGTTTCAACCGGTTGTTTATACCGAAACGTAAATGGTCGGGTGAGCCTGAATGATCGTAATCTGCTGCAACACGCTGGGAACGCGGCCGGTCTCGGCGAGGGGAGCCGGCGGCTCGTCGGCTTACGCAACGGATCTGAAGCTACTAACTCAAGTAGTCCCGCCGCTTTTTTTAACAAAAATAAGGCAGTACCATCAGCTTCAGTACCTTCATTACTGCCGCCGCCGCCACCGCCATCATCGTCGTCGTCTTTGTCGTTGTCGTCATCGTCGTCGTCATCGTCATCGTCATCGTCCTCGGGAATGCCTGGCTGCTGGAGCATATCGAGCACCGAGCATCGAGAGAGTCTTCTGGCCCCGCCGCCGCCGCCGCCGGCGGCGCCCTCTCCTCCAGCACCATCCGGTAGTTACAGTAGGAGCGAGCAGCAGCAGCGGAACAGCGTTCAGTCCCCGATCGAGCAGTTATCTAGCATCGGATCTTCTGGAAATTTTGCACTTTACACACCACCAGCCCCAATTCCAGCCTCTGGAGCGAACAAGGTCCGATCAACTCCGAACGGGCTGTCTCAGCGATCGGGGGGAATGCGACGTCCTCACAGTATTGCCGGACCGGCGTACGGCGGCGGTGGAGAGACACTTGGTCAGTCGGTTACGCCTCGATCGTCTGGGATTGGGAGCGTAATCGGATGTTGGAATAATCGGGCAGAGGTTGTTGCAGCAGCATCATCATCATCATCATCGGGCTGCCTTACCAATGGAAGTGCAAGTCCAGTTTACGGGGGGGTAATTGGTGGGAGGCGGGCGCATTCGGTTGCCGGTGGTAGTACTTGCGTATCAAACGGCGGTGCCGTGGAACAAGAGCAATTGGCTTCCGGCAGAAGCGCACTTCCGCCTCAGTCATTGTGGAACGGGCAACTACCACGAAGACCTCACAGCATTGCTGCGAGCCCGGTAAACGGGTCACTCGTTCCAATAGTATCCGGTAACGGTTGTAACGGGCGGGGGGAATTGAGCATCAGCTCCGGAATCGTTCTGCATCAACCGATTGCTCGTCGAGCCTATCCAACGACGCTGCCTCATGCCCAGCCACCAACGCCAACCTCCCAAGGAGCCGCGCTGAGCATTCTTACTGAGCCGCCATCAGGAGGATACTCAAACACGTGGAGCCCGGGGACTGCTGGAGGAGCTCTGAAACACAGGCCGCCGCCGGGGCACGGGATTGTTCCAACGAGCCCCGGAAACCACCATCCCGGTGGTGGCTGTCCGGCCTCGCCATCCGATTCGGGCTATCGATCGTTGCCCTCCTCTTCGAGCGACTACCAAATTAAATCTCCCCAGCAGATAAAAACCTCACCGAGCGGAAATCGGAGCGCGGTTCGTCGACTCTCGCTTCCGTGCTCCGCTCAAAACTTATTGCTTCGCGGTCCAAGACCGAGTCCGACCTTTCACGGACTTCCCTTCAAACCGTTCAGTTGCGGAGTCTCCCCCAATGGAAATCCAATATTTCTCGGATGCACGCATCTTCACAGCAATGGAAACGATGGAAACGATAACGGAGCCGCTCCTACCACCACCACCACCACCACCACACGAGCTTCCACTCCAACTGTGACCAGCCCCGCTCATGCTCTCACTACTTCTCAAGCGATCCAGCAGCTTCTTGCTCAGCCGAGAAACGGCTTCAACATCGTCGATGACAAGGTATCCCTCTTCATCGAGATCCTCGACAGCCAGGAGAGATTTGCCAAGGTCAGTCCGCCCATGGCCGCCCCCTCTGTGTTTACCGTTCGCGTTCATCAGTCTCTCGCTCACTTTTTTTTTCTTTCTTTCTTACTTTCTTTTTTCATCATCAACTCGAATTCAATCTTTTCTTTTTATATAATTACACGATATTCGCGCGCGCCAAAATACTTTTATTCACGAGCGAACATCCAAACGAGAGATGTCATGAGAGGACTAAGCTTCGCTCGCTGCACTCCTCTTTTTCATCACCCATCATCCGTACTTGTCTCTCACTTTATTTGTTTCATTGTTTTCTCTTATTTATTCTCCTCCGATGCATCTTATTTTATTATTATTTAATACTTTTATATAGAGTATACAATCGTATTATATTAGAGGGAGCTTGATAATCGGTAACGCATAGGTGATAAATAATATAATAAAACTGCGGCCATAGTCCCTTTGTAGTTGAGAAAAGTTGGCGCGCGTAATCTCTATAATACATGATGTACATGTGTGAGAAACGGAAAAATAACTCTGTTTTTTTACGAGATTCTACTTCATTTTTCTCCATTCTCTTATATTATTGCAGAGTTATTGCAGCAGTTTATGATCGACATATATACATAAATTAATTCTCGTTTCGATAGAACGCCCGGGGTTGGGGGTTTGGGGGGAAGGGGTGAGGGCTGATGTGACACGATGAAGATCGATCGAGGATTTTCATCGTGTATTGCTTCTTCGTGTAGAGTTTCGCAAGGGGGCCAGGGAGGAGTGTGTCTCGCAATCTGCGGGAATAGAGAATAAACGCGCGCGTGTGCTGCTGCTGCACACGTACGCCGGGGAAAGCGAGATAAGAGAGATGAGCTATATAGAAACAAGTACACACCATATCTGGCATTGACGTCTCGCCATATTATTATTTATATATGGAAAAGGGGGCTTCGGGCCATACTATTTATTATATCGCGCCGACAGAATATACTATATATACATATAGAATAGACAGAGAGGATATGACGTTTTGCCATTTTGCTTATCGCACGCACACGCCTCATCGCGATTCGCCTCTCGCTGTTTTCACACATAACACCAGAACGAATCGACAAGTCGCCATATTATTCTGAAGAATCTTGTGACGACACAAAAGGAGTTTCAATAAAATGAAATAAATTTTATTCATATTGAATATACTCAATTTGGGCCTTATAATGAGGAGCGTTAAAGATATATAGTATATATAGAGGAGAATATGTGCGTACGGTTCGCTTCATTACTTCGGCCGCGGTACCTCTCGCATCCTTCTACATGTCGTACGAATATGATCGTCAGAGTGTATTATCTTGAGCCTCGACCCGCGGCGTATATTTTATTTATTGTTACGCCGTGGCCTCTCCGCGAGAGCTAGGCGATATGCAGCGGGCTACGGTAGCCGCAAGCGCGCCTTTCCATCCATTTATTACTATACATTTTCGAGACACGTACAATAATAAGGATTACGTGCCCTTTGTGCACGCACTCGGGCATACACCGCGGCCCGGGCTCCGGTGTAGCCCTACAAACGACGAGCTTTCCGCGCGCTACACGGCGCTCTTAAATACACAGCTTTTCCCTGGTAAAACCTGGTTACCTCATCGCTCGCGCTGCCCGAGCCAATCCGCAGTAGCACCCCTACACCCAAAACAAGTTTAACAAAACTCATCCTCTTCATTATTGCGACGCTAATCGTCCTTATTTCATTACTCACCAACTCTTTTCACATATCGCCTATATATTATATATTATATTCTGCTTATTTTCTTATCGTACCGAAATATATTGCCGCTATTTTCTCGTTGCTGCTTCATGAAAAAAAAAAAAAGTCTTAATATACACATTTTGTATTTGTAGAATTATTGTAACGCGAAAGGATGCTGTGCACGTGCACATTGTTGACACGTGTGGAATGCACCATGGTAGCGCAGAGTGAAAGAAGAAACAATAAGAGGGAAAAATGAAATAAAAGTTAGGACCGTGTGTGTAGCATCTGCGTACACGTGACGCGTACTCGCGTTGGCCCGTTTGCGCCGGAAAACGGAGCAATTGCAAAGTCATTGGCTCTCTTCGTTTTTTTTTCTCTCCCGTCTGTGCGAACCGAATAAGATGCTTTATATATATATAAAGATATCCCCCCGCAGGGTAATGAATTTGTCGAGCTTTCGGTAGACTGAAATAATTGTGCTTGACAAACGGTACCTGATGCTTAGGTGGCCCGTCGTTGTTAAGCATGTTACCGAAAATTGCTCGAGATAAACGGATAACAAAGCTCCATGAAGATATTGACAAGAAGTCTAAATTATTTCCTGCTGTTACAGAAATTTCATTATTTTTTCTTTTTTTCTCGTTTACATATATAACTATAATATTCTATTTATTTCCCTTCATTCAACTTTTAGTTTTTAACGTGAACCCCCCGCTCCCCCCCCCCATTTTTGTTTTTGTTTTTTCCGTATTCCATTATTCCTGCTCCATTTGTTGCCGTATTTTCCTGTTTTTCCGAATTCCATTTTTCCTGTTCCGCGCACTCCATGCCGATTTTTCCTGTTTTATCCGTATTCCATTTCCTTTGTCTCTCCCCTTCTTGATGCGTCCGCAGCCGACTTACTCCCTAAGCCTGTATCGCGTTCGCACTAGGCGACACGGAGGGAAACTGCGGAAAACCCGTGTCGATACAGAGTCGACGATGTTTTTCTGTCTCTTTTCCCGAAACATGGTACTACCACCCCGAGAACCCAGAAAAACCCGTCTCCCGCTTTTGATGCGCGAGCGGTCACCCATCGCAGTACTGTCCGTGGAAAGCGTTTTGCTCAACCCCGAAGTCACACCTCATATCGGTCGCGCACCCAATTCCGTCGGTTATATAGTATATAACTAGTATATTATATTAAATAAATATTGTGGAAAGGGAAAAAGGGAAATTGAGTAAAAAGCGGCGGATTTTATCTGCAGAATGTAGATTGTTGTTCGTCGAGAAAGAGAAAGCTTGCCGTTTAATAGGACGAGATTATGCAGCCATAAGTATAGCATAGGCGGAGGCACACGCACGAGTATTATGATGAATAGGGAATCGCCAGCGGAGAAAAGCGTCGGGCGTTTTATCCGAAGCGAGCCAGACGTTGTCGTCATCCCCTTAGCGCGCGGGTCGCACACAAAACGAGGAGATGATGATAGCGGCAACTCGGTGTGAAAAGTGTCGTAGCGCGCGACGAGCGAGCCGTCTTTCTGCGACAAAAGCAGCCTCTATCTTGACTGAACCTCATCCGCGCTCGCTCGCAAGTACAATGATGTGAATTTCATTCAATAAGTGGCGCGAATCACGGAGGGAGAGGAGAATAAGCTGTACGAAAATCGGAAAAGCTTTTGCCAAGACGAGCGCTACTCTTCAACCTCCTAACCACCGGCAAACTCCCCCTTCCTTCCCTCCCTTACTACTGCTTTTTCATGTCCGAACTGATGAGTCGCCTTTTTCATATTAGCTACCCATTTCGAATTACATATATGTTTTTTTAAATAGTCCCATATGAGTAAGTTGCACTTGCAAATATGTCAATTTGTGCGAATAATCGCACTTTTTTCTTTCTTTCTATAAAGATGACGAAAAACAAAAAAAAACATGCTATACCTATAATATCAACAATAAACTTGCGTATGCGTTTGCGTCAATGTTGAAATTAGATGGAGAAAAAATTCGCACCCTCGCGGTAATAAACAAACTGATCCAAAATCCAGTTTTTTCCATTTTGTTTAATGTACATTCTGGGATTGCGCTCCAAATAGTAGTTACCATTATTGTTATGTACATCAGGAAATTTCTGATCAAATAGGTTCTTAAAATCGAAAAGAAAATTTGAAAAAATTTTGTCTATTCTTACAGGGGTCACACTAGGGGGGAAATATTAGACGAATGAAAAGTTTTTGGTAAAACAAAGCGAATGGAGCAGGAATTATGTTAATTGATCAATTTAAAAAAAAGTTATAACTTGATGAAGAATTGGCAAAATGTATTGTTAGAGGGGAGGGAATATTGTGTCGGGGCACACGGGATGAGGAGAAGCAGCTAAATGAAAAGCTTATATCTGTGTGACGACGGGCCGTGTTGGCTGTTGGAAGGCTGCTGCTGCTGCTGAGAGTCGTTGCCGCGCACCAGCGGCAAGACCATCAGCCGCCATCACCACTCACCCTGCTGCTTCGATACTGCATACTCTCGCATAGCGTGCCTCTCCCCATTTATTTCCTATGCGTAAGTCGAATAATTAACAACTACTTTTCCACTGGCATTCCACAGCTTATTTTCTTCCTGCTGCCTTCTCGCCTCAGCGCAATTCATCCTTATTATTACCAATAAATATCGTGTGTCCTTCTATTGACAATCATACTTAACGTTCAAGACTTAAAAAAAAGAGACCAACAGCATATGTGTATACTCTCTGTTTATTATGCTATTTTGACGATACTGAATGGTTAATTTTGCGCAAGATCCGCTTACAAATTTCGTCTAAATAATAATAAAAACTCAAAGCAGAGGGTGTGTTTCATCAGGTGGATATAGTCCTGAGGGAAAAAGGGACAACAGCAAGTTTAATATGAATTGCGTATTAATAACGAACTAACTCAGCGGTAGACTGCGCATATCGCCACTTGTTATTATTTATCAGGGTGATTAATTTTAGGCGGTCATGTGGTGCGCCCCACCTGCGCCATCCATACATGTTATGCAACATGCACACACTGCGAAATTGTTGACTCTTTGCCCCTCCCTCCCTCCCTCCCTCTCTCTCTCTCTCTCTCTCACACGCACACATATTATTTGCACGCGTCTTAAACTCAGTCTCGTTCTTATATACAATAAATGAATGCTGATCTCTGCTCCACTGAAAAAGCGTCATAATCCGATATTATCGTGCGGGAAACTAAAAATTGTATCCTATGTATTAAAAAGACATGAGGCCTCTGATCGATTAATTGGAATAAAGCGCATTATGTGATGTTGTATGAAGTATGCGCCTAGAAGAATAACAAAATATCAATTGAAACATGTCAGGAAGGAAAAAGCGGTCGCGTTTTTGCTTTTGCTTCAAAAATCGAAAAAATAAAATGAATTTTTCAAAATTTTGTAAATTTGAAATATTTAATGAACAATGAAGTCTCGGACGTGAACAAATATACCTGAATAGTTCGGGGATCGTAAACATTAAAAATAAATAAATAAAAGAGAGGGAGAGAGAAAATTCGTCGAGCGTAACAAGAAAACGAAAATTTCAATTTTTCGAGAATATATACTTTGATTATATATATATAGTATCCAAACCGAAGACGGTTCGGATTTTCGACTCAAATTGGAATCAGTAGTCCCCGTTATAAAGCGCTCGGGTCAAGACGTGTTGGGTCTCGCTCGGTAGTTCGTTACCGAAACACATTTCATTGCAATTTGACAAGTTCAATCGAGTATCACTTCCGGTCATTTTCAATAATATGAAAAGTGAACAGTGTTTCTAATTAATAATATCGTTTCGAAATACTTTTAAAAAATGTCGGTGTGGATGAAAGTGCTGTCCAATTGATGCAAATATAATCTCGATCCCCCTATTTTATTCTACATAGTATATTTTCCGTTACATTAAACGTATGGAGTCTTTTAAATTCGAATAAACAGTTTTTTAATAGCGGTTTCACTCCGAATAATTAGATTTTTCATCATAAATTATTAGTCCTATATATTTTCATTTACTCATATACATACATATATTCGATGATCCGTTGTCTAACTTGATTTTAAAAAATACAAAAAATATTGAGTTTTGTATGGTGTGATGGTGAAGTGAAGTGCGAGGCCCATGCACGGAACATATCGAGCAGGAAATTAGGTTGATTCGCATCGTCTTTATGAATCACCCGTAATAAAGCTGATTTCGTCAAGAGAAAGGTAAGACATCGTTAATTGAATATTTCGTGGATCTATGCAAGATCCAGTTTTCTCAAAAAAAATTAGCAAAATTTTTCGAAAATTTTTTTTAATTTTAAAAGCTTATCCAATTAAATATCCTATTAAAAAAAGACATAAAGCCTATAATCAATTCATCGAAATAGAGCCCGTATTATGCGAGGTTATATGAAAATGTAAACATATCGAAGAGGAAAAAGCGGGGTCGCATTGTTGCTCGTTATAATAAACGCACAAGTTATTATAAAATATATGCATTAGCACTCATCCAAGTTTTGCAATAGTGGAAATTAAAATAATTTTTATTTTTCGTTCATTTTATTCTCAGCATTAAATATTATTCTTTCAATCTGCAATAATAATAATTAATGCATAGACATTATTGAAATAACGGATCATTGATTGATCTTATGCGAGAGAAATTTTCTGATAAAATATACCGCTGATAAAAACTACCGCTCAAAAGTATTTGGCCACCTAGTAAAATACATTTTGTAAAAGTTGGATTGAGTGAATCTACTTCATAATTATTTCAACTGTTTACTAGCCATTTTTAGACACAATAATAATGCAGTTTAAAAATTTCGGACCCATCTATGTGTCCACCTTTATTTTTAATGACAGCCTCACAAAGCTTCGGCAACCTATAGCTACAAATTTTTGCGACTTGAAAGATTAACTTGGAAGAAATTCTGACAATAAAACACTATTTTGGTTTTATGACCAGGATTCAGCAAATAGCAATAAGCTGTTTACGCTTTTACCGTAAATAAATATTTTGCGATGTTATACAAACAATGAAACCTAATAAATGATTTCTTTAAAATGTATTGTTTGTAACTTGAAAAAAATGCACGTGGCCAAATACTTTTGAGCGGTATAGTGTACATATATTGTATATATGTGTATATGTATATGCGGTTGAAGAGTTTTTATCAAAATAGAAGACACAAAGGGAAGAAATTTACTTATATGGTATGAGAGGTTATACATGTATAAAAATTTAACTCCAATTTTTTGTTCTTGATCAATAGCAATTAATAGAAAACCAAAATAATTTAATGAGATATTATTGATAAATTTTTCGTCTGTATAAACGCGTATAAACATCGTGAAAATGTTATGTTGTGGAATAATATTAAGAAACAAGGGGACTTTTCGATTGCGTGAAACATTTATTTGGCAGCAAAATATACCGAGACATCCGCGTAATATTGTGAAATTTCGTAGGGTAAGAAAGTACCCTCGGGAAATCAGAGACGAGTCGTCCAAAACGTACGCATGTACTATACATATGCATGCATAAAAACATAACATTTGAATCATTGAGTGATCCCTGAAAAGATTGCCAACTTTTCAAAAATTCCTTTTATTGCTTATGTCATAAATTGCCGAATTCTGCACCCGCCTCTGCTTGTTTCATCAACAATAAACATGGACAAAAAGTTTATTGTTATATATACTATATCTATTATTCCGCTGAACGTTGTATTCCTTCATTTGTCATTTGAATGAGTTTACTGAAACTCGTACATCATATATTGCGTACAATTAAATTGTTTACAATGGATGCTCATATATGTATCAGCGGGACTTGAATTGATTTTTGTGAAGAAGACATATATAAAAGTATTTTTTTCTTTTATTCCGGTGCCACTTTATACGTAGTAATTGTATTATACCACTTATCATGATTTTTATCACCAGTTGGCATCTGGCCAGTGTATAAAATCCTGGACAAATCCCAAGAATTTAGTTATCACGAAATAGGGAGAAGATAAGCGAATGATAGCGACATAGAGAGCAATGTCGAAATAGTGTCCGGGATAGGGATAAGCTTAGAGTTGTTTTAACTAAGTTGTGTATGTCTGTGGCAGATTGAGATATCGCTTTACGATTAGAGTGCAGCTCGAGTTTATCAAGGCAGCAGTCATTCTCCCAGGCTGTACAGAATCGACTCACTTTCGCAACTTTCTAGATGTTGCCTCAACAAATTTTTCAAGATATACAAAAGAACTTGAGAACATAATAAATGGATATCTTTGAAACATTTTATTATAAAAATTCAAACAGATTCGTTTTTCTTTTGTTTCAACAGAGTCTCTTGAGACTCTAATTCGACTTGTTTGAAGATCGTAATGTAAATTGGAGCGACTATTCGAAAAGTTAAGGAAGCGATCGGTCAACCGTTTGTTAACTTTGAGTCGATGGCGGCGAAGCATGCGCGCGCCAAGTATTGGAGAGTTCAAAGAGATGAGGTTCGAATGAGGAAGGAAGGAAGAGTGTGTGTGTGTGTAACCCGGTGTACGTGCGGGAGAAACTGATGGTAGAATCGAACTCTCGAGTATACTTCTGACAGGATTTACTTCGGTGGAAAATTTCCTTTCTCCAATAAGAGACACACGTGAGAAAGAGAAAAACTGAGAGAATAAGAGTACCCAGTTGGGCTTCGCCGGCAATGAGAGTGTGTCGGGTTAGTTACAGGCGAACCAACATCTTTCTGCCTTTGGATTTAGAAAGCTACTTTATATATATGTATACATATAGAGGACCGGTTAAATACTCAAGAAAGGACGATAGAGAGAAAGAGATGAGATTAAAGCCAAAAGCTCGTTAATTATACTAATCAGAATTCCAAATTGTCGCTTTTATTTTCTCTTATTTTATGCAGTAATAGTTGTCGCACTTATTTTGTATAGGAAAATTTATCATTCTTTTCTCTCAGTGAATTTTAATATGTGTACCGCTGCGCGTGATGCTCTGTTCAAAAGGTTTCTCAGTTGTTATACCAGCATGCATTTTATTATGGGAATAACACTCAGCGACGTTAAGAAATTTACTGATGTTTACCAAGATCGATTTTTTTCTTTGTTTGTTTGTTTTTTTTTTTTAATTTTTTTATGAGAAAGAGATAGAAAGAGATGCGACAGAGTGTGTATATGCATCAGGGAGTTGAAGTTAAAAAATAAAATATATACATAATATATTGGGATGAGTATGTGAGTAGAGCTGGGCATAGACCCATACGAGGATTATACGGGCACGCGGAAGTGCAGAGTCTCCGCAGAATATAGACAAAGCAGGCGTCGGCATTCCCGGCTTAATTAACGATAGATTAGCTCACTCGGATCGGTGGGTACATACCTGCTGGCTGAAGCATTCCACGATTCCTCGATGTCATTATACAAGCCTGCTTGCGTGAATTTGGACATCGCACAACGGGCACCGAGTCAACCTCCATTTCCGTTCTTCAAATTCGCGGACGCAATGAAACTTTTTATATTACCCTTTATACCTTATTCCAATATAGTCGCATTCCTTATTTTTATTCTATATATAATAGCCAACAGAGTATACGCATACACATATACATACTGTATCCTATCAGTATCCTGCATCGTGAATAATCTGCTTTGATCCTCCGTATGATGTACACGGGGAATTTGAAGGAACAGTTAAAATTTCAAATTTAAAATTTACTCACTTATGAATAAAGGGTGCATGGCCTTCAGCTACTCCTTCAATCTAAAAAATCTAGATAGTAGTAGAGGAACTGAAGGCCCAATAAGGGAGACCCGGGTCTGGTAGTACATTTACAAACGTCAGCCAGTGCAAATCACTCCTGTTCCCTAAAAAAGGCTCAATATTTTCCAAAGTAAATCAATGCCGGTTTTTTTTTGTCTTTTCTCGTAGTTTTTCAGTTTTTTTTTTTCATAACTAGAATACATATTTCACGAAATTTGATCATGTTACTTGGTTATTTTGTATTGATTCAAATTTTGAAAATACAACTTTTTTTTTTGTATATTTCATATATAAGTTCATTATTTTTCCATCAAAATATTCCCTGCTTTTAGGAACTTACAAATAATACAACTTTTTGGAGGCCTAAGCTACAAAAGCCTGAAACCGTTTTTTCTTAATATTCATTTGGTGTAGAGGTATACGAAATTTTTAACGAAATTCCGTTTTTTCTGCTTTTAAAACTATTTTTCAACAATTATTATTAACGGTTTTAACGTTTGACATTAGCAACTTTTGGGAAAGGCAGTACACACTTGAAAAAGTAATTCAGAATTTTTAAAAGTCTAGAACGCTTTAAAAAAATCGACAGATCCCTAAAAGACCCAGGGTACACATCGTATCTCGAAAAATACTATATATAGTGTACACGCGAAGGGTTTATTATAGGCATATACAAATATGTCTATATATTCCTTTGCATCAAGTTCAAAATATATTACTCTTATCAGCTCTGTACATGTATACATAAATTTATTATAAAAGCCAATTATAATTGAAGCAATATTTTATATATAGTATATATACAAGAAAAAATGGAAGACTGAAACGACAAAGCGACACGAGAAAATCTTGACAAGCTAAAAAATAGCATATAATAAAAGTTTGGGTCGGTAAATTAGTTGGAACGTTTCTATGTACTTCAGGAATTTCGAAAAGAGAGAGAGAGAGTACAAAAGGAAAAAAAGAAGCAGTATATAGAGGAGAAAAACGAAAGGAGAGTATGTGTATTGAATGGTCGCATATACGGCGCATTGGGGAGAAGCTCGCTGCTCTGATTTTCGATATAGGAAGCATCGTGGGCGAACGCTCCCCCGTTGTTCATTTATTAATCGAACGGAGGCGCCTATGCGAACCCCTATATGAAATCCTATATAGTATAATCTATATCCGCATCTCACTTGCGTTTCTCGGTGTACGTGCGTATGCGTATATACTTATTGTAACGGAGAAATAAGCCGGATGGTTTGAAGTCTTTGACAGGCCAGAGCACTCGAATTTTTCTACAATTTCAGCCCCGCGCGTGATTAACGTTCTTCCAACCCACGCGGTAAAAGCACATACACACATATTACACATCAATATGTATAAACACCCCCTCCCCCCCCCCTCTCTCTCTCTCTCTCTCCCGTATCGTCAATTCTATTGTTATCATTATCATTGACGATGAGTTACAGAAGTATACGTGCAGATATGCATATGTGCGCGTATGCTATATAAAACGGGAGTTATATTAATTTGGCAAAAGACTCATCGCTGTGTTGGATTATTGTCGAGCTCTGCTGTTGGATTACACACGTGTGGTTTATTATATTATTATTAACGTTATCATAGTATATATCAACTAATCTAGATACCTCTAATCTTTTCATCATCATTATTATTTTTTTCTTTCTTCCTTTTCCTACTTTTTGTCAATACGAGCAGCATCAGGAATTATGTTAATTCTCTCAATTATTTAAAAAGTTACAATTCCTTATTGAAGATTTTCGAAAAAATCGAAATAGGAAGAAAATCCAATTTTTAATCGATATTTTGCCGTTCTCCTACGCGCATATGCGCTCTATTCCGCGATTAATCGATATTAGAGGCCCCATGTCTTTTTTAATATAGGAAATAAAATATATGTATGTAAAGGAAAAAAAAAACAAACGAATGGGGGAAATGGTGAAAGAAGTAGAGGATGATGAAATTGATACGAATTTCATATAATCTCGACAGGCCCCACGCGTTTGACAGTTTTACGGATGATGGATCGTTGGCTGTGATAGTATCTATTGTAGAGGACACGCGTGTGTGATATGGAAGTGCATACTGCGTGCACTCGCAATCGCAGTTGATCAATATAACTTTGTCTTATTATTATTCTTGAATCCCGCCGGCGCATCTGGAATACTGAAAATATTTTTTTTCCCGCTAATCTTTTTATTACTCTCGCTATATAATAGCTCGTTCGTCTTTTTCACGTGTTTACTGTACTACTTGATGTTTATTCCTTTATTATTTCCAATGTTTCCGATGAGGCAAATAAAATACTCTAAAAGGCGTTTGAGGATTGATGCAGCCCTTAAAAAAAAAAAAAAATCTGCCGGTATATCGCATTGACACGTTTCTTTGATGACTTGCGAAGAAAATATAGTAGAGGCTGTAGAAATTGTTCTTAAATTTGAGTATGAAATATAAAAGTGTATATATAATAATAACATAACGTTGATGATCGAGGCGAATTTGGTATTTAAATATAGTGAAATGGTAAAGTTGATGGAATAAGGAATAATAATGTTTTGGTAGGTTATTTTAACAAAATAAGGGGGGGGGGTAGTGCGAAATGGGCGGAGAGAATGACACTGCGCTATTTCGAGCGAAGGGGCAACATTGATCGCCGTTGAATTATTTCACCAGGCGACGTATCTATAAGGAAGCCGAGAGCGAGCGCGAAGACGAGCGGCTGAGAAAACTGACCTACATCCCTTGAGAGTGGCTCGCGAGACGTGCGCGCCAGCGGTGGCGGATATTCCCCCCGTTTTCTCCGCCGCGGACAAGAGCTACTACCGCGCGGACTCTATACGGGACGCGAAAGACTTGTATATTTCTTCTTTGCCCAAACTGACAGGGCAATCCTTTACACTCCGCAACGACGACGACGACGACATCTACAAACTCCCTCTCGCCATCCTTATTGCTCTGCTGCTAACGCAAACACGCAAATTTTTACGATGAGATATCCCCGCCGCCAATGTCTATGCTAAAATCCTTCTCCAAAAGCTGCAGAGAAGTCTATCTACCAGAACATATAACATCTTTTCTTAATATTATTCTTGTGAATTTTTAAACGAAATGCCTTTTGAATCAGGCATTTCGCATAAATTCGAGCTCTTGGGAAGGAGGAATGAAAGCTGTCGATTCGAGGGTGTCTCGAAACAATCGTACAGGCTAAAAACAGTTTATTGCTCTTATCACGGGGGGGAGGGGTGTCCGCTCGATAGTTGGGCAAACATCCAACGTTCATCGTTGTAAATCATTGTATATTCTATCGTTTGGCCAGAGTCGTGCTCACAATTCTCGTGATAAAGCGTTTCGACGTCGCAATGTATAAGTGTGTGTGTGCGTGTGAGAAAAACACACCCAAGTTCGAGAGATCGCCGGCAATGCTATAACATCGCGGTAAAATAATATATACGATAATGAAAGGACGGAAACTCATGCTTTGACTCTGATGATTATTATTTATCCCAAGAATCTCGATATTATGCATGCATATATATTTTGAAGACCTTTTTTATTATTCTATATGCTTCGTATTATTGTTACGCACATACTGTTCGAGAATACGAATTATTTTATTTAATACAAGTCATCCAACTTATTTTAGTGACATATATGTATGTACATTCGTCCTCTGCTCGCATTCGCATACATACGGTCCTGCTATCATCAGACCTTATGAAAATTTCGCGGTTATACACGTATTCGAGTTTTCTCGCGAGAACATAAATCCCTGCGGTTTTTCCGGATCCTCGAACGTGTCTAACGATTGCACAAGTGCGATCCAAACGCCCCTGCTACAACTTGGTTTCATTTTGCTGGTGGAATAACCTGCCAACTTATTTGAGCCCTGCTTGAATCTCTTCAGAGACCAGCCACATGGCATTTCAGAGTCATGTTACAACCTTATCTTATATACTATTATTATTCTTATTAGTCGGAGTAGTCGCTCTTGTACTATTTATATGCTTTCTCTCTCTCTCTCTCTCTCTTATTATTGGAGGCCAAGCTTTTACGTCAGAACACACTCGCCGAACTCTGCTGAATACAAGTGATTCAGCTCACTCTGTAGTCAGACCATACACCGTCAATATCTTTGATTTCATTCCGTTCCAACTGGGACAATAATCATATCAATTACTTGAAAATATGATTTATTATATTCTTAATATAATGTACTGACTACCTTCGGCATTTTATTGACAAGACTTTTCAAGCTCTATTTCGCGAATGATACACACCTATTATGGACTTGTACACATGCGCGCCGCGCGCTATATGCTCGCCAGTCAAAGTTCCTGATGATAGTAAGCTGAGAAATAGTTCCGCGGCACATAATAATAAAGAATCTCGTTATGTCCATCATCAGGAATTTATGATCGTTTACGGACTCGCTTCACTCGCACTCCCCGTTAATAGCTGATGCCCTGCTATACCGAACGACGCATCCACCTAAACAACACACTCTTCACTTTTATTATATCCGACGCGCATTTTAATTATTCGGGCGCTGTCCCAACAATTCGTATCGAATAAGCCAAAAAACCTATCTTTTTATTTCTTTTTCTGATGGACATTTCAATATGAATTCTTGGATTTGCGCTCCGAATAATATAAGTAACACTTTCGTCGTGTACGAGATATAATTTCCGGCGATCAAGTATCCTATCTATATTAAAAAAGACATGAGGCCTCTAATCGATTCATCGGAATAGAGCGTGTATTATGCGGAGCGCATTGACTTTTGGCTAATCTCTACTCATTGACGTGCGTCAAAATTTTTCATGGGTCCCCGCGACCCAGCGTGTGACTGACCAAATTTTTTGAAATTTTTTAAATTCGATTTTAAGACCCTATTTGATCGGAAATTTCCCGTAAATACCGAAAATGATAATTATTCGGGGCGAAATCCAAGAATTCATGTTGAAAAATAAATTAAACGGATTGAAAAGTCAATTTTTTCGATTTTTCAATATGAATTCTTGAATTTCGCCCCGAATAAGTAGCATTTTCGTGATCTACAGGAAATTTCCGATCGAATAGGCTCTTAAAATCGATAAAAAAAAATTCAAAAATTTTTACCAATTTTTTAAGGTACACCCCTTTCCATTTTTTCAAAAATCTTCAAGGGCTAATAACTTTTTAAAAAATTGATGAATTTACGTGATTCTTGCGCCATTCGCTTCGTTTTGCAAAA
>JAPYYW010000626.1:0-45806 GCA_030522545.1 Cremastinae sp. A BG-2022a
GATATCTATATATATATATATATTTATATATATATATATCTATATATATATATATATATATATAATACAGCGAGAAAGACGAAACTCTTCTCTCGTCTCATCCCGTTCCACCTGTTATGTCGGTGAGCCAGTTTAGTTCCCGTACGATCTCAAAACACGCTTCCTCTCTCCGCTCACTTCCGCCTGCAACAACTTTTACCCCCCGCCTCTAACAAAGTTTTCGTGCTTCCGCGAAATTCTGTTTCGAAAATAATAAGCCAGCGCGCCGCGTTGACTTTGTCTCTCGACCGCTTTTCAAGGTTTCGCTCTCATTCCAGAGTTTCGCAAAACTTGTCGCGCAGTTGCGCAACCTCTTACGATTAATCTCTTGTTGACATCGCAATGTAACAATAATCTTAGTTTGCTATCTCGCCATGATAATATATAATCGCGATCTCTTTTTTAATACGTCATAAAATACAGTAACGAGCGATAACTTATTTGATTACTGAGAGAAAAACAATGTGACATGAGAGAATTGTTTTGGATATTTCGAGATTTATTTTCAAGCCGGAATCTTAAAATGCACGTGATTGATGTCAGTTTTATGCAAAACGATTGCTTATTTAATAAGGTTGTTCTATAGTTTTATCGATTATTTAGGCATTTTTTTGAAAATTGGTATACAGCCATTCTTTGATACGTTATGCATATGCGTACCAAATTTTAAGAGGTTTCACCACGTACAAATTGAGATATTTAGTGTTAAAAATAATCCCTATTTTCAATGCTCTCCCATAAGAGCCTGTGTTAAATATTGCCATTTTCAATCCTAAATATCTTAAAATCTAGATGGTGAACCTTCTTCAAATTTTACACATCTCTTTATTTGTACTTGAAAGAAAAGATTCCTCAAGTTTTTTAAAAAAATCCTAAGATTATGATTTTTTTTTGATTTTCATACGTACGTAACAAGTACAAATCACCTTGGATGACCTTGAATTTTGAGTATGTCGTTCTTGAAACAATTTGCAACAACTTTTTTTAATTGACTTAAGCTCTAAAACCACATGGTATGGAGATAAATTGAAATAAAAACTTTTTATTTGACTGTACTTATAAAACTACCTTAAAGGATAAATGTCGAAAATTATATTTCCGTATTTACTCAGAGAGCGTTAAGGAGATTATAACTTCAGAGCAGTTAATACAATCATTTAAAAATTAAAATTATAAAAAAACCTCTATTTGAAGAAAGCTTCATTTTATTTACTTTTTCATACGAGATTCAGAAAAATAATGTTTGGAATTAATTTATCTTATATCGAGCGGGTTATGCGGAGCGGATTAACTTTTGGCTAATCTCTATTCATAAAAAAAAAATTTAACGTGCGCTGCTTTGGAAATAATGACCTTGATGATTGAATTATTAATTTCGTCTTGTAAAAATTTTCAGGAATTACCTATTATGAAGTCAATATAGTCGAGAACATGAAAAGATATCGCCACTTGAAATTTTGAGATTTTCCTATTTTCGATTCTTGAAAAATCAGACTGGCGATCCTCGACACGTTAAATTTTCTCAGCTCATGTGAAAAGAACTTGCAACTCAATTTTCTATTATTTATATCATCAAATATACCTGAATAGTTCGGGGATCGTAAACATGAGAAAAAAGAGAGGAAATTCGTCGAGCGTAACGAGGAAAAAAAATTTGCAAATTTTCGTTAATTCCTCGGTCATTATTGTTTCTATGGTAATCGGTCGAAGTCGAGGGAAAAACCGAATACGGTCTTGATTGTTTGGATTTTCGACTGAATTTTGAATCCGTAGGCCGGTATAAAGTGTCGGGATAAGACGTGTCGGGTCTCACCAGGTAGTTCGTTATCAATTGAGTGTCAGCTCCAGTGTAATTTTCAATCATACGAAAATTGAGTAGTTTAATATTTTTCATTTATAATAACGTTTCAAAATACTTTTAAAAAAATGTGCGTATGTATCCAATATAAAAAAAGAGATGAAATCTCTAATAAATTAATCAGAATAGAGGGCCTAGAAGAATAGTAAAATATCTGTTATACAATCTCCTTAAATATTTGATTAAAAATCACGAATGTTCTCGTTAAAAAGTCAGCAAGGACATGTTTTTATTGTACGGATCTTTATGGCTGTGGGATTTTTTCCAATCGTGCATTCCCATAAAAAAAAAGTTCCTTTATCAAGATAAATTTTAGACACACATCGTCGAAGATTACTGGGATATTGACAAAATTAGTAATGAAAGTTACGTTGAATATAAGATTGATTTCGGGGACGAGCGTACGGGTACATTCACCACCGGGGCGAGTAACGAACTCGGATTTTGTCTCGAGGCAAATGAGGCTGGCTTTTTTTTCGCTGCGCGTCCCCCAATAATATCACGAGCATTGCATGCAATTGTTTATCCGAGGTAATGTACAAATATCGGGACAGAGAGAGAAAGAGAGAGAATAGGAAGGTCTGTATCGATAACCAATAAATTCCACGTAGCGGTGGCTGGCGGAGCATAAAGGTAGCCATTTCGTTCACAGCTCGACGATTCACAATGGGTTTCCGCCAACAGGCTACTGGCGTCCTTCACCACCGTGCGGGCCGCCTATTACCACTTGAGCTTCTCTCTCTCTTTATCTCTTTCTCTTTGGGTTATGAGCGCTCGGGCTCGATTCGCGAGCGTTTACCAATACTCCCGATTTCAAATGGACACTGATTTGTGCGCGAGAGCGCCACTCTTTGAGTTTGCTCGCTGCCCATTATTACTCTGCCGCGCTTCAACTGCATCGCCCGGGTATTCCACCGAATTCCATTCCATCCCCCCCCCCCCTCTCCTCCACCGTGTCAATATTATTGTCTTGGGCAGCCTCTCCCTCGGCGACCTGCACATTCGTATTATTCGATTCGTATCTCTCCGCATGTATTTCGGGCGATAAATCAATCGCAATTATTGATTCCACGAACTGTTACGATCGCTCGCCTACATTCGGAAAAAAAAATAAAAAAAAAACAAAAAGACGAGCGCGTACGACCGAACGCGATCCGGTTCTCGGAACGCGACTTAACCTCTGCGGCCACTCTCGACGACGAATCTTGTACTTTTTTTTTATTCGTATTTGGCCAAAAACGTGCTCGGAATAATCGCATTGCTTTCCTCTCTCGCGTTATTGACGAACTTCGCGCCCTCACGGTCATCGTGGATTTCAATCGTAACTGAAAGTTGTATGTCACCATTTTTTTTTCGCGTTTTATATTTTTTTATGTAACAAAAATTATTTTTTACTTCACAGGCACGAATTTTATCCAATTATACGTAGGGATTATTTTCATTGATCAATAGCTCAGAATAGATCGAAAATGTTTATTTAGGTATAGTTTGCTCGGTTCTCTGGAGTCGAGTTAATAATTAAATCGAAGAAATATGCAAATTGTGTGGTTTGTATGAAAAAATTGTTCTATTCATTTTTTTAATAACTTTTTTGAGGAGGCTCATCAATTAATTAAAAAACGGGGGTGATATAGATAAAATTTTTAGTGGATATTATTTGTGATGTAGCAAACAAAATTTGAAAATTTTTTGCTCAGTTGCCGGGAAAATTGTTGCGAAAGAGCTAATAAAAATGTGTATTTTAACAATGCTTTCATGGGAGATTATTATATTTTCATCGAATATGACATGCGATACATTTTGACAAAAAGGGGAGATTTTGTTCAAAATTGGAATGCTGCGAGATAAAATCTCAAATTTTCTAACGATATGCAATAAACTGGGTTTCTCCAGGGAATTTTTTTTTAAATTTCACTTGACAACGATCCTGCGTAAGAGTCTTAGAAACAATTTGATTATCGTGCGATAAAACATTGAGCTGAAATGCGCGAAAAATCTGTCAGTACTCTGATTTGACTTTGATTCACTTACGTTTAAGTGTTCGTATCTGATATAATCATGAAATAATTCAATGAAAAGTTCAATGAGCAAATATTTTTATGGTTAATAATTGAACCTTATACGCTAATGGACACGTGAAATATTTTAGATTGTTTGAAAGTTTACTCTAAATATATATATATATATTTTTTCAATAAAAGAACATTTATCTCAATGATTTCTCATATAATTTTCGGATAATTTTCGCTTATTTCATCGGTGATGCTACTTGAAATGTAGCCATCGAAAAACTGAATACTCCATATCGTAAAAAAAAAATGTCAATAGACAAAGTTCATTTTCGTACTTTCGTTAATAACTCCTATGAAGAAATTGGAAAAAACAGACGCGCTCTCACGAGGACGCGAAGAGTCGTATAGCAATAACTGTCGAGCGATCGCGAATTAGTGGCTGTACCGAATAGCGAGAGTTGTCGCTAGAGCAGTCGTCGGTATCCCGGCGGAGAAGCGAATCTGCTCTTGCGTGGCCCCGCGTAGCGTGGTGGGATGACGCCCCGACGCTCCGAACAACGGTGGGGCAGCGCTCCGGCGGCGAGAGCGTCGCGCGGGGCAGGGGGCGCGCCGGCGAGCCTCGAGGCCCGCGAGTGCGCCAGTAGACGGCAGCACTGCGGCCCGCGCGTATCGCAGTTTGTGTCAGGCTCCGGTTACAATCGCTCATCACGACCCACCGAACGGGTATGTCGTCGCCTTGCCCAGAGGCGCGTTAACGAGCAAACAATTAGCGAAACGAAGAGATAAAGAGTAACCGATAGCGAGGAATAAACGTGCAGGGACACGGAGCGCGTACGAAAAACAAAGACAGAGCTTCGATAAATCGTCGATTTAAGTTGGAGGAGTCGCGATCAGTGCGTATGCAGAGGCTCGCCGCAAAAAAAAAAAGGAAAGCCCGATAAATCAAGTTGATTCTCATCAAATTTTCATCTCAACGTGCAATCCGCCGCATTTATTCATTTCCCAAGTGTATGCGCGATCGGGTGGTGAAACATCGTTTCTTCTCCTTGAAATTCCTCGGGTGGCTAAAGTTCGAGGTGAGAAAGCGTGTGGCGATCGTCGTTGCTTCGTCCGCTCGGATCGCGCTCGGTCACTCTTGCCTCGGCGACACACTCCGTTCTTTTTGCTTTTTTTTCGTACGAGCGATTTGCATGGAATACGCCAGGGGGGAGCGCCGATCCGAGCGTTATTCGAAACGACGGACGCGCACGATCGACGCGAATTTCTCTCGTTGTTTTTCAGGTTGTCGCTCGTGCATCGATTGAGAGAGAAGAAGAAAAAAAAGAGAGAGAGAGAGAGATACGACGGGCTCGGAAAACGGAGCGAGGAAACAGGATACGCCGTACTATTTCTACATTATTATTCCACTAACAATATAGTCATCATAATAATACAAACAAGAACGTCGACGTTGGGAATCCAGTGGGGAAGGACTCGTTTTTGAGCGAGAGAAGGCGAGACGCGGAGATCGCGTTCGGCGAAAATAAAAGCGAAAGAAAAAAGAATAAAAAAAAAAGAAGAAGAAGAAGGGAGCGTGAAATTCCGACGAGACGTACGCACCGAGGTGTGTGCTTATGTATAATAAAGGTGCATGTTATATTATTGTAATATCTGAAGTGCAGTGCCAGCCGGATACCGCCGGTGCTTAACCGATCGTATACAAGTGTTATCGCGATTACATTATTATTATTATGGTGATGCCCAGTCAGTGAAAGCCCCCCCCCCTTCGTCCAACGATCGAGCTGACCCTCGTTGACCCTCCGCTGATTATCGGAGAGTCTTTGAGTTTCCCCTCCCCCCGGGCCTCGAACGCCCCTCGCCGTCGCCAAAGGACGCACCTCGCACGCAGTTTCGCGCTACATGGAAATAACACGAGATCGCGATAGAGACGCACCGCGGGGCTCGGCTTAATTGCCATGTTCGGCACCGGCAAACGCTGTAAGTCGTTTAAATCGTTACACAGGTGTGACCTTGGCTCAACATTGAGAAATCGCATGCGGTCGCGCGATAAGATAACGAATTTTAACGAAGAAAAAAAAAGAAGTATAATAGACACGAGCCGATTCATAGGAAATTTACTTTTTTCTACCAAAAATAAGCGTTGGATTATATATATGTGTGTGTGTGTGTATATATATATATTTTTTTTTACCTCGAAATTTTTTATTTTCGTCGCTGAATTCATTTTCCTCGATATTTCACTCGTTCCTCGTCACCGCGCGACATATATTCCATCCGAAAACCGATACTGCTCGCCTCTCGCATATTTATCCGAAGCTCGCAATCGCGAATATTAGTTTTTTTCGAAATTCTTGTTTGTTCGCCCGTGAACGAATTTACCAATTCGCTCTCCGGTGCAAATAAAAAAAAACCGACGAAGAGAGAAAAAAAAACGAGAATTTCGTAACCCGGAATATATATGTTTTTTTTAAAAGTATCATTACACACGCGGAAGCGAATTTTCGTAATCGAGTGTCAAGAAAAATGGGGGAAAAAAGAGTCCCGGCGACGATGAAAGAAAAACGAGAGGACGAATGTGCGGAATATGAAAATGTAATTTGTGTCGGGGGAGGATCGGTGTAGGCTAACGGAGAGGGAATTGAGTGAGGCGAAAATCTGGAATCCATTATCTGTAATATGTATTGATATGGGGGGGAGGGGGCGGTTGGGAGCTTTTCACTCACGTCGGATTCACGGGGAGCCATGAGGGAGGGGTGTGTCTTTGGAGATAGTAACGGAAGGGAAAATGAATTCCCGTGCCGGCACGTACACACACACACACACGGCGGGGATAGAGTTATATGTATACGGAGGGAGGGAGGGAACGAACGAGCGGATAACCCGGTTCGATCGATCGTCGAGAGTATCTGCCCGGTCGGGTTGGCTGGATTGTCAGATAGGTGGCTGGCATGTACGCACGTCATGGCCAAATGGAATGGTTTGTTCAGACAGAGAGAATAGACAAAGAGAGCGAGCGAGAGAGATAAACTCGGACATTTTGCCTCCGGGCTATATACACGAACTCTCCAGAATTGCATTTCACGGGCTCGATCGTATCTTCGCGTCCTCCCTCTTCTTCCATTCTCTCCCCCTTTCCCTCCCCCCTCGGCCTTTTTCCCTCATTCTCCGCCCTCTCTCTCTCTCTCTCGTCTCTTCTCCTCACCTCTTGTTGACTCTCTGCTGCTCCTCTGTCTCAACATCCGCGACATGAATCATCCATGCCAAGCACCAAATTATTCAACGACCGTTGAACGGAGACGAGAATTGGGAGGGGACATTTTCTCCTCTCTCTCTCTCTCTCTCGCCCGTCCACCCTCCTCCTCCTCCCCAATCCCATCCCATCACCACCACCAGCTCCTTCCTCGTTCTCCCTCTCGCGGCGCGATAATAATCGATCCGGGTTTATATTTAGATCGAAGAAACTTGTGCATAAACCCGAGTTACCTCTCCGACGAATTTCACCAGCCACTTTATCACGCTCTCAAAAAACTTTTTTATTTCTCATCTATTCGGCTCTCTTTCGACTTCCTTCCAATCCAATTTCTTGCCTCGACAGTCGTTCTTTTCAATTATTTCGCATTTTTTGTTCCCCTTTCGGCTCTCGGTTTACACAGTCTTCCGTTATTTTGTTATATTTTCTCTTGTACTATAAAGGTAAAACGTCATTCAAAGTAATTTTACTTCGTTCGAGATTGTATGGCCGATTGTACTATATTTTCCGCGGTAGGGTTTGCTAATCCAAAAATAACGTTTCAATATTCCTCGTGCTACCTAAATTATAAATTCAATGCTCGATCTCGTGCAATTGAATTCTTTTTTTATCGAAACTCGAATAACGTTCTCCAATATTCTCATTGCATTCTAGATTATGTGATATCAAGTTAGGTAATTTTTATCGTTGCGCATTTTTTTAACGTAAACGTGACATTTCAAAACTGTGTACTCCAGATTACGAATTTGCACCATTTTTACGATCATGATTTTTTTTTGATCCAAAAGTAAAGTCTAAAAATGATTCAATTTCATTCGAGATTGTAGGCCCGATTATGCAACTTTATTGTACATCGTGATTTTCGATGACACAGATTTTTTAATTGGGCTTTTCGTCCAAAAATAATTTTTCAAATCCGTCTGGATATTTAACTTGATTGAGTACGCAATTTCTTGCGATCGAGTTCGAGAGAGGTATCGAATTAAATTTTTGTTGAAAAAAATGAAGATATTTTTTGTTTTACACAAAATGGGAATCGAGTTGATACGGAATTGAGTAAAACTCGATCGGAACACGAGACAGGAAATGAAAAAAAAAGAAACAGGTGCGTTGACGGAGGTCACGCACCGTTTTATTATTCCATCGATTCCGAGGGCGCGTTTCCGAATGTTTACGTCGAAAACGGAAGCCCCATTATTTATTCTTCTTTTCCGTTTTCTCGGAACATGCGCGCGCTTCTTCCCAATTTTACCGTTCGAAGCGACAAAGCGCTCTTCGATCGCGTCAAAAAAAAAAAACTCCAGAGTTTTCGAGAGACTACTAACTTTTTGACTCTAATCGCCGTTCGGTACGTTTTACGTGTATGCACGCGGTCTCGTTTGCGACTGCTTTTGCCCTGTGTCCGCGGGGACGCGCGTGTGCGTTTGTCGGACGAGCGCGCGAGTTTCCCCTCATTGTTTTCCGGGCTCGCGCAACAAAGTTTCGCGAGCGGGAACAAAACGCGACGAGGCTCATCCCGGCTTACTCGCGACTCGTTCGTTATACTTCGAAACTTCGGCCCGAGGGTAAAACAACTTCGTTCCCGTTTCCTGCTCTCGAAACTTTGTTCCCGGCGCTACAATAATAAAGGAAAAGAAAATAAAAAAAACCCCCCAACCAAGCCTTTGGAACTTATCGTATAAATATTTGTGCGTCATCGATGAATTATTTGACGCGTGTTTTTCTCGGCTTTTATTCCCCTGCTCCTACCTCCTCGAGTCTCTCATCGGCCGGTCGTACATTTCTCGAGACTCGAATCGGAACGGGAAGGAATTCAAAGTGAATAGAGCGTGACTGAATTTTCAAACACTTTCACTGTACCTGCATCAGCAAACGTTTTGGCTCAATGCCAAAGGGACTTTAACCTCGATTCGCCATAAAATCGTCTCGGCCTTCTCCCGCTCTCCTCCCGAGGGAATCGGATTCATCGCCCCTATCCCCGCTTCCGCTCTTATCTCATCGTTCTTGTTTTTCCTCCCCTCATCCTTTTTATTTTCGCCCCTCGATATCGCGCGGGGACTCGCACCAAGCCTCAAACTTTATCGTCGATTCTCCGAATCTATTTTCCGTCCAAACATCTGCGTGCGTTTTCTTCTTGCGAAAATGTGGATTGTCCCCGTTTTATCGCTCGTCCCATCTTCCTCTCTCTCTCTCATCTCGCATACATATATACTTTTTTTTTCCTCTTATTTTCTCGATACTACAACACGAGACTCTCTGCTTTTATGAGAAAATAAGTGTTTTTCCCTTCCGTATTTATATAATATACGCGATCGATAAATAATTGACGCGTGAAATATATGACTCGGCATTATATTTTTCATATTATGTATAAAATATGTAATATTTGTCTAGCTATATACACTCAGACCCGAATCTTTGTTGTTTTTCAGCCGAGACCTGGGAGAAGACCGCGAGGACGTCCGGGTAATAATTCTCAAATTCAAACGTCGCTCGGTGTCCAGAGTCCAGTTTCCCAGCAGCTCGAGCGAGGTGAGTCTTCTGTTATTTTATCTTTCATTCGTTTTTTCTTTGCCCACTTTTTCTCATTCCCGGAGCAAGGAATCTATATACATATATATGTTTATTCGGGGTTCGTGATAACTCTCGCGAGGGATTTTTTTCGGCGAGCTATTCGCGGTCGCGGGAGAGCTATATCTCGAATAATACACGTCCTGAAATAAAAAAAAAATTATATATAAATGATTTGGCGTTAAAAAGGCGAATAAAAGCGAGAGATATCGTTGGACGGGGGAGCGCGCGGTGTGCCCCGGGTTTCATTCATGAACCGGCTCGGAACTCGATTATCCACTCCGGAATCCTTTTCGCGTTCCCCCGTCGTTTCCTTTTTTTTTTCCTCTTATTCGTCTCCTTTTTTCTCCCTCGCCGGCGAGCGAGCGGGACGAGGCATTAACATTGCGAAACGAGCCAAACCAGATCGTCCGTGCAAGAAACGCTCTCGCGACGAAACTATCATAATAAATATAATAATAACAACAGCAGGAGAAGAAGAGGATGAGCGAAGAAGAAAGAGAGAGTCTCGTGTTATTCCGGAGCCCTCGAAAGCTCGGGATAAACGAGGAAGGAAGAGAGACAGCGACCGGGGAGGGGGAGGGCGAGGGAGAAAGTCAAGAGGTATGGAAAAGCAAAATTGAAGCAACGGCAACAAAATTGAGAGCGTGGGGGAGGAGCGGAGAGTATATAAAAGAAGAGGCCGGAGAGTTGGCCAAGTAGGCAAAAACGAGATACAAAATTAATGGCCGCGGCGGCGAGAGAGAGGGAACGGGGGAGGTGGCGGCGTGGAGATTCCAGTCGGGGAGAGACGAGAGTAGATACCGGGCGAGCAAAGGAAGAAAAAAAAAGAAATAAGGATAAAAAGGAAGAAAACATTGTTCGTCTGTGCATGCCAAACCGCGCGAAAGGAAGAGAGAACACGACACGCGAATCGAGAGAAAGAGAGAGAGAAAAACCAGTTGGAATAAATGGTTCGAGGAACCGATGGCGAACCGGTCCACTCTCCTTCGACAAACAAAAGGTTCGAGGGAGAGAGGAAAAAAAGCCGAGCGGGGAGTCGAAAAGAAACGGGGGGGGGGAGGATGCGGAGGAAGGAGAGAATAAAAAGTATCTTTCTCTTTTTATCGCGACGCTCGATATATATATTGGCGCGTAGACACGCGAAAGGCGGGGGGACGCGGGGGAGAAGAAAATGTGTGGCGTACGCACGCGGATAAGGGGCGAGAAAAAACGAACGAGAGTCGAGGGAAAGAGAGCAGAAAGACAGCCGAATAAAAAAAAAAACGAAGTAGGAAAGGCTCCGGCTCTGAGTCAGAGGAAAGAGTTGCGCTCGTTGAGAGGAGAAAAAAAAAGTGCACGAGTGCCAGGACACGTCGTGCCTCGTTCGCTCGCGAACAACCCTCCCTGTATTTTTCAACCTCCCGCAATTCCTCTCTCCTCCTTCGTTCTGCATGCGTTTTATTCTTCACGATACGTTATTCATCGAATAACAATTTTTTTGAATTATGTTTTTGTACCCAAAATTGAGGATAAATTTTTTTTATTTTACGTATTATCAATCGCGACATCTCAAAAACGTTGTACAAAAATTTTACAATAATTAGGAGGCTTGTTCCTATACAAGAAATAAATATTTATAAACTGCACGTATAGCTTTGAAGTAAATTATACAATGAGACGTGTGTTGAATTTTGTTTCATAATTAAAAGACTTTTGAAAGTCGCACTCTCGTCTCTGAGGAATAACATATGAAAATTTACACAATTTGCATAAACCTTCTTTATGCAAATGCGTATATTAACACAGCAACGTTAATCTTTTTCTTAAAATTTTATCAAAACAATATAACTTTGAAGTTTTTAAACAAAATATAATAATTTAGTCCGATGAAAAATTTGATAATGACACTGTAATTTGTCGTTTTTAGATTAATCCACAGGAAATATGTATAATGTACAGAAAGCGTGTGTTGTTTTAGTTTTTAAGAAGCAAAAGATTATTAAATTCTTTGCTCGTCGACACGATCGTTGGCGCAATCAATCACGAAGGGAAACGGAGTCGGTCGCGCTTTCGGTACTCATCGACCGTCTCATCAATCATTTCACTTGGCTTTTGCGAGTGAAATAAGAGTAAAGAAGAAAAAGGTGCAGGAATATTGCAACGATTGCCTCAAAGCGTGAATACACGGGGAGAGGAAAAGAGAGAAAATGAGACGAAGTGCAACATAATTTCGCAAAGACTTTTGCCAGGAGCTCTCGGCTCGCTAATGTTGCGCTTACGAGCCAGAAAGGTCTCTCTCTCTCTCTCCCGCGTCATCATCTTTCTTTCCGCACCGAGGCCTTTTTCTCTCATCGTCTCGGCAAGAGATTAAGAGGGAAAGAAAGCGCGAGGCGGGAAGTCGCAATTTACGCGAAAGCGCAGCAAGGGCAACCCGCGCGCGACGCGTCGTCCGTAATAAAATAAAAAGAGAGATCTCGCTCGCGAGAGAGTGAGCAATGACGTCGCAGTCGTCTTTCCATCCACGCATTTTTCTTTTTTTCATCTCTCCTCTTCGCTCTTCTTATTCTGCCCCGTCGTCGTCGTCGTCGTCGGATAGCGCGAGAAGAAGCGAGAGAGAGAGAGAATAAGCTCTTTGAAGTCATCTTCGTGACTCGCGTCTCTTGTCGGCATAATTCCACTCGGGCGAAATTCCCCCTGCGCGCTTCCTCACTGACTCGAATCCTCCTCCTTATTCCTCTTCCTTCTCATCTTATTTTCTTACACTCTCTTCACTCCCGGGGCTTTCTTAAAGTCCGAGTTAAAGCTGCTCCGCGATATATGCTCGCGAGTGCTACGACCCTCTTTCGCGAAAGCGCCTCATATCGTGTCGGGTGACACATGCCCCGAAATATCTTTTATACAATAATGCAGGCCATATGTAACCTTTTCCACAATTATACCATTTTTTTTTAAATTCCTCATTTTCACCATTTCACTCACCGTTTTTGTTCCAAATATATCGTGTATTCATCGCGAAGAATAATAAACGTGTGTCTTTTCATTATTTTATCGTCGTCGTCGTCGGTCGCGGTCGAATATATACAATCGAGTCTCACTTTTCTGGAGCTCGCGTAATCATGGTTCTACTTTAAAGTATAATAAAGGGCACCTCTTCGTGTCCCATTCAACGTAACATTTATCTCTGAATAGACGCGCGCGCTTGAGGCTCGCGGAGCTCGTGTATCATGCAAATGGAATTACAAACGTATATACCTCGCCGTTGGCACACAGAGGCGCACACCCGGGAATTGATTGCTCGCTCTCGCATTTCTCTCCAGTCCGGCTCCGAAGCGAGTTATTCGGACTTGCGTCCTTCTGACTGCGAATGGCGAGCCCGCGTTTTGCGGTGAAGCGGAGACTCGCCAGAGTCACTCGCTATACCCACACCCGTCCGCGACATATATATATATATAGTATATACGCGTGTTATATCCTCTCGACACGTCCGTTGCAAGCATGCAACTTGGCCTGCTGTTTCAAACGTTTATCAGCGCCGGGGGGGATGATGCCCGGAATCAAGCCCCAATATCCAGAGCAAACTTATACACACATCCAACTCGGAATAATTAAC
The DNA here is from genome assembly GCA_030522545.1 of Cremastinae sp. A BG-2022a. Classification (NCBI taxonomy): domain Eukaryota; kingdom Metazoa; phylum Arthropoda; class Insecta; order Hymenoptera; family Ichneumonidae; species Cremastinae sp. A BG-2022a. The sequence continues at coordinate 13,323 of JAPYYW010000626.1, forward strand.
GTTCGTGCGCACGAGCTTTCGCTCGCGTACAAACTCCTCGGGAACTCGGCGAGAGACATCGTTTCGGAATCTCGTGTATTATATCCTATATATATATGTTCGCCGTCGAATTCATCGTCGTTCCTGCCATTACAGAGCTCGTCGCTCTGATGATTTCGAATCACGATGAATAATCGCCAAAATCCTTCCTCGATCAAAGCGTATCGTATATATAGATATGCGCGCGCCCGCGAATTAAGCATTAATTCCGACTTTTGTGTCGAAGCGATGTTCAATTTTGAATAAACCCCCCGCGCGCGCTACCGAGGGTAGGTAATATGTATAATCGGGGAAGCGAAATCGATCATTCGGTCAGGCGCGCGGCGCCTATCCCGTCTTTCCGCGATGAATGGACGTGACGGGAAAGAGAAGCTGCTCACAGCTGTTGAGCCATCCGCGGCCAGCACACACAATGCGGCGAAATTCCCTCGCGGGCGTGTGCGCGCGCTCTCGCCCGCTTTTGTCCGGAAAGCGAACAAGTGAAGGGGCAAAAGGGTGAGCGTATACGTCGCGGTCGCACGCAGGTGCAACGTGTGTATCTCCGCACGAAAATTGTACGCGAAACGAGCCCCGGCCTCGCTTTTCTTCTTCTTCTTCTTATTTTTTTTCTCTCTCGTTTTTTTTTTCACTCAGCCAGCAGGTGGCGGTTCGACGCGACCTCGTGCGCGCCCTCATGAGCTCGCAGTCGCCAACACAGGCGGCCCGCGTGTGCACGTTAATTCTTACCCGAGACTGTATGCGTGTGTTCCCTGAAAGTCGCTCCGCACGGACACGAACCGGTAAATTCGCAGGTGCTGGTTACCGACCTCTCTCAATCTCTCGTTCTTCCCCCCTTCCCCCCTCCCCACCCCGATAATCTCCATAATCGTGGCTCTTCCGCGAATTTGCATACCCCGCGAAACGCCAATTTGCGAGACAAAAAAATTCCGATTCGCGTTTTACACACTATATATACCTCCCCCCTTTATTTATTTTTCATTCTCTTTACTTTTTCCGGCCCCTCCGTCTTCTCCTCCCGGGGGCGCGACGAGTGAAAAATAAAAGGAAATGTGTGTGTTTCTTCGGTGGTTTTCTCCGCTCTCGGCGGCGATCCCGCGCCGGGTGCGTGTCGAATTCGCGCCCCGCGCGTTGAAAGAGAGAAACGCGCGGTCGACAAAAGAGAGTGTATAGTAGTGAGCGCGTATACACCTCGCGCGTTTTCCTCGAAATTAATGGCTCCGGAAAGAGCAGGCTACAACTTGTTTCTTTCGCTCCCCAGCCCGAGGCTCGGGCTTTTGTCTCGGGCGCTCGCATTGTGAAGCGCGCTGCACGACAATTGCGAAAACGCGCGGGGCCCTCGCGCCGGTGTGAGGGAGGAATTTTGGCATCGCGATATTCCGCGCGTCGGTGCGGTGGAGACCGGCGCGTTATATTGTTTCACCCCCCTTGCTGGCAGAGGTGTTCCAGCGGCGTCGCGTCCCTTTAAGTCCGAGAGAGCCACGATGAACAAAAGATGGCAGGATCGCCGGGGGAGGGGAGGGACGAGCCGAGGGGAAGAGCAGGAAGAAGCGAGGGGCGCGCGCGGTCGATAGCGTCGTCTACCAACGCGCGCGAGAATAAGCCAACCCTTGATGGGAAATCCTGGACGACTTTCCACCCTCCCTCGCTTTGCTCCCGCACCGCGGATTCTTCCCGGTTTCGTGCAAATTAACGGGGAACGCGATGCAGAGCGACGAGGAAAAAGGACGGAGGGTCGAGGAAGTTGCAGCGAAAGGGCGGGCAAAGCCGGAGGGTTGAATAACAAAGCTTGGAGGAGGGAGAAAACTCATTGAGGATTGCTCCTCCCGCCGGTCGCGTTGTTTATCCAAAAGCTCCGGGAAAGTCTCAACGCCGTTGTAAATCCCGACGCGAGTCCGTTTCCGTCTTATTCAACTTGCCAGATGTCGCACCGCGTCTTTTTCTCCCGTTCGCAAGCCTGCTTGAGAAAAGAGGAGACTCGCCCCGAGAGAAATCGATTTGCGCAATCGTTGCTCTCTATCTCGCTCGCTGATGTGTGTTCTCTCGCACGACACTGTCTTCACTCCCGGGGGGATGAAACAATGCTCACGAATTTGCTCCGTGCGTCTGCTCTCGGTACATCGACGCTGCCTATATTTCGCTGGGAATCCCGACGGGAGGGATTTTTCTCGTCGGATTTATCGAGATAACTGTCCTTGCCCGACCGAGCCCCGGGAGAAAGTACATAAGAGCATATCGATTTCCCGTCAAGATCTTTTATTATTGCTGCGTCACCGTGTGTGTTCCGAATTTTCCGAATTTTCCGAAACGCCCGGTAAACGAGGATTTTTCTTTTCCATTACTTTTCTTCTTCTTCTTCTTCTTCTTTCTTTTTCGTTGTGTCGCATCGTGATGGCCATTTGCCATTTTTCGCACGAGAAAAATCGGCGAGTCTCAGCCGGCGTTTCCGGTAAACGGCATTCACCGAGACTGCGGTCGACCGCCAATCCAGCGCGTCTCTCCATCGAACGAATTTGCGGTTCGAGAGAGACTCGTCCTGACTTGGCCGCACCTCCGAAGATTCGAGCCTTCGCGACGAAACACGATTTACACATACACAAGGTGCGATGTCTGTCCCGCTGCGAAACTTATTCGGGGAGAGATCGACAGCTGCAACGAGCTCTATATAGTCTCATATAACTCGCCTTTGCCTCGAAAAATATTTGTCATCGTTTAAATGTCGTCCGGAATACACTGCAGATATTTCCATGTATACTTTTCCTCCTGTGTCAAGTCAAAAAACTGACTTTTCGCTCATTTTTTTGCATTTTTCAATATTAATTATTGGCTTGTACCCCGAATAAGTAGCACTTTCGTTATCTACGGGAAATTTTCGATCGAATAGGCTCTTTAAATCAAGAAAAAAAAATTCAAAAATTTTTGCCAATTTTTTAAGGTATACTCCTTTCCATTTTTTCAAAAATCTTCAAGGCGTGATAACTTTTTGAAAAGTTGATGAATTAACGTGATTCCTTCGCCATTCACTTCGTTTTCTAAAAAAAAAACGTAAAAAATCATCCTTAATAAAAGTTGATTTGGTCAAGAAAAAGATAATAATATGCCGCTAATTGAAATTTTCATGGGTCCACGAGACCCATCAGTGTGACTCACCAAATTTCTTGAAATTTTTTGTTATCGATTTTAAGAGTTTATTCGATCGGAAATTTTCCGTAGATAACGAAAAAGATAATTATTCGCCGGGAAATCCAAGAATTCATATTGAACAAGCAAAAAAACTGATTTTTTCCGTTAAAACTTCTGAATGATCTCTGAAAATAAAACTGTAGCGAACGATAAGAAATTTAGCTCGGAAACTCGACAGGCACGAGGAAGCGTTTTTTTCCCGAAAAAGCGAACCTAAATCTGGTCACTTCTTTTTCTTTTTTCGCTCTTAATTTTTCCTTTGTTCGACGCGAAACGGGGGGGAATCGTCCGTCGATTCTCGTCTAACGGAGCCCTAATGAATCCTCCTCTTTTTTATCGCTCTGCTTCCAAGCACTCAATTTTCATCACGACGGTGCGCTTTTTTTTTGTCTCTCGCTGAAAATTTCTCGTCTCCCGTTCTCGTGTCGCGGGCACATCTCGACGCGCACAGACGCCGGGAAGTTTACGAGCGAAGAGCTCGTAAAACGTCACGTATCGCCACGCGGAACTGTAAAGTCGTAACCGGATTCGAAAAAGTGATCCAAGATCTCTGGGAATCCTGAGAATAATGGGGAAAAAAAAAGAAAAGAAAAATCGCGCAGCTCTAACAGCGAACGAGATCTTGGCCAACAGGATCGACCCGTCCTGGCTCTCTTCCTCTCCATCCCCCTTTCTCTGCTTTTCTCAACTCGCTCCGGATTTCTTTTCATTTCACGTCCGGCAAATTTCGTCCCTCTTTATTCCCATATTTTCCTTCTCTCGTCACTTTTTTCTCAGCCTGGAAAAAACTCGTTTGCTCCGAGCGAATCGAGAGACTCTGCGAAATTGTAACGATTTGTTTGACATTCTGTGAACGTAAGGCTGCTGTGTTATACAGTGAGAAATATCTACGAGTTTGTGTGTACACAGGATCGCTTATTTATTATTTCATTTTCTTTATTTTTATTGATTTTTTATCATTGGACATCTTTCTGGTGAATTATGTGGGATAAAAATTATTTTTTGATAGAATATAATGTGTAAAAATTATTCCTGAAAAACAATAACACGTCAGATATAGTTTTTGACATAAAAAGTGCTTTTTTAAAGCACATTTAATAAATTCTCAAAGTCATAACTTTATACACAGACAAGTGCGATCGTAAACTAAATATTCTGACATTTTTCTGACTCTCTATTAAAGCGATGAAATTATCTTCAAACTTAAATTTAATAACGATAAGAAAATGGTGGGAGAGAGGGTTAGAATTGAAGAGACTTAAGCGAGTCTCTTCTATACTTATTGTTGTACTCTCTACGTTTGTCCTCGATGCGAGTGCTCGATCGTGGATGAAAACATGGATTTTTTTTAGCGAAACGGAACGCTCTAAAGCTCATTGCTTTTCGAAAGATCACGTTCGGCAAACGTTTGCCATTCGGTGATTTTCCGAGTGATTTTCTCTCTCTGTTTCTCCCGAGCTCTAGGCAAACAAACGAATGTCGAAGATGGTGTCGTCTCTGTCTCCGATCTGTTCGTGATTTTCTCTCGGCGTGTAGGAAATGTATCGCGCGTTTGAATGAAGCGTTTTTCCTCCGGGACGCGATTATTGCTCATCGTTGAATCAATTGACACTCCACACACAGCGCAGCGCGATAGATAAGATAACCCGACTATTTAACGATATTTCATCGATAAAAAATGGCTCGGGTGTACTGCGCACTGGATCTACGCGACAATAATCGGCGACGAGCGCGATAAAATAACACGCGTTGATGAGCCGTTCATCACACTGCTCCCATCGAGGCGTCGCGATCAAATTTTTTTCCGTCCGAAAATAACACCCGCGCGCGATAACTCGATGAAAATGTGAGATCTGAAATCTCGCCTTCTTTTCCTCTCTATATCTCATCGTTATATCGCCTCGAATTATCAGGCGTCTCAGCTTCGGAGATAATATTTGTATACCTCCGGGGAGAAAACTCGAAAAAACATGACCCAGTGACACCGAGGCGGCGAATTTTACTACGGCTTCGTTCGATCGCGTCCGAAAACACGTCTGAATTCCGTCGACTTTCGTTCTCGTTCGCGCTCTTTCTCGAGTCGAGGATTTCTCGGTGTTGAAAATGAAGACGCGCGGAAGAAGAAGAAGAAAAAAAAGGAATTTGAACAAAGGTCGAAGCGAGGAAGAAGGGAGCGACGAGAGGCGCGATGAGTTCAAAGTCCACACGGCGGCGATCGAGGTGTGTAAATCTCCGATGAATAGGTCCAATTCACAAGATAACGACGTTTATCTCCAACAGACACAATAATATATCTCGGGTTTATTTTTAAAGCTAACAAAGTGCACACGTGTAATCGCTTTCTCGTGCTGCTTTTTTGCCAATATGTATATATCGCCCCGAGAACGATAAAAGAGTTCCTGGCTGTCTCCTTATCGTTCTCTCTTTTTATTCTCCCGGCGCTCGAAACACGTTAATTAAAAGCCGGGGAGTCGTTGAAATTACACACATTCGATATCGTTCCGACATTCACCGAGATAGAGACACGTCATTTTCTGCTCTTTGACACTATATACTATATAGCGGGAAAACATTGATACAAAAACAAAATGATATAAAAAAAACGAATGAGCAACGTGCGTGTGCGCACGATCGTGCGAAAGCGCACACCGAGAGAATTTTTATTGTTCGATAACAAAAAGCAATAAAAATTCCGTCAACAGCCCTCGCGATGCTCTCGCGATAAGAACACGATGAGATATATCACGGTCCTCGAAATAAGATGAGAAATATTTTTTTATCCTTGTTCTTTCTCGCGGTCTCCCCTCTCTTTATTCGTATTCTTTTACAATTCTATATATATAAAATCGCGTATGCCCAAGTGTATCAAAACACTCCATCAGCGTTTATTGTTCGAGTCAACGATAATTGCTGGCTTTATCATCGAGCCAGGATTTCTCATGTTTATTCTCCTTGAGAATAATTCCACGGAAGAAGAAAAAGAGTCCGCCCGGCGATGTGCGATGTTGCAGGATGTTTTTTCTGCTTCCTTCTTCTCCCACTCTCTTTCTCTCTTTATTTCGTTCCTTATTTTCGCTTTTTTTCCTCTCCCCCGTGTTCGACGACCTTGACGCTCGCGGCTCTGTTTGTACGGGGCGCGCTTCTCTGAACCTCATCGCTTCCCCCGCGCGGTGCATAACGATATCCATTTGGGTGGCAAAACCCTTGGCAAATGAGAGGAAGCGAGAGGAATAAATCGGTGCCTTCGTAAATTGAAATTTTAAGCTCTACGTAGCAGCTTTTCATTCGCCCTCGAAAATCACTCGCTAAAATATTTCCGCGAAAGCCCCGTTGAAAGAAAAATAAAAGGAATTATCAATCGGATCTTTCACGAATCGCTGGTCGAAATCTCCAAATTTTCGGAGCAACCGATTGTTTTTTTCTCTCTCGATTTTATTCATTCGAGGACCTCTCACCCTCTTCGGAAGTGTAATTATATAGTAGAGGAAAAAGAAACAAATTGGTGATGGCTTTTGGGAAAAAAATTGGGTCGCGATGTATTAGCTCGAGGATGAGTGACGAAGAAAGAAAAAAAATAAAAGAAAAATGAAGAGCAGAATAGGAAAAAATGGTGCGTGGCGATGAGCGAAACCTGTTTCTCGTCGAAAAATAATTCGCTGGTTAACGATATTCAATGAAATAGTCGTAAACGTTGAAGGTCGCCGGACGAGACGAGCTGATGATGATTTGAAAGGTTGTATTCTCGCATACCTGGCTCACTTTTGCTATCTCGGTCTCTGTCGGCGCGGCCGGGTTGGACCTTACCCGAGGCTAAATCTCACGGCTCGGGTTGCCCGGCTCGTCGTGTACCTGCCGCTGCAGCGACCTGGAGCACACACACACACGCTGGGATAGCCTTTTATTGTGTTCTCTTATTATTATTATTATTGTTATAAGAAGACACGCGCGCGCTCTCGGGAACGACGAGATAGACGCGGGGATAATGTGCTCGCGGCGGCCCTCGTGTGCGTTCTCTCGTACGTGCACGGACGAGGACCGCCGACGGGTATAACAACGTAATTCGTGGTTGGCGATAACGATCGGCCTTACGCAAGGCGGTGGCGGCGGTGCCGCCGAGATACAGCCCGGCGAGAGAGAGAGAGACTATGACGGACCGAGCATTGGGCAACTTATCCGTGTGCGCCACAGCAAACTGGCTAATTGCATTCCGCCAAGTTAATATACGCCCGCCATCAGGAAAAATATATTCTCCGACCGATTCTCCGCCGCCGCGAGTAATGAAATCTCTCTTTCGATTCAAATTATTCGGTGCGAGGATAAAATCCCCCCTTGTCCGCCATTCTTCTTTCCTTGTCATCATCCGACTCTTCATATTCTTCTTTTTCTTCTCTCGCGTCCTCTATATATGTACTTTTTCTTCCAAGATTCAACCTTTCGAATTTTGGAAGCATTACCGGTACATTTCACCTGTGAAATTTCCACACGCTCCTGGATTTCTGAAAAGTTAATCGAGAAATTAAACGTGAAAATAAAACTATTGTACATTTCGTTACGAAAAAATCATATTATTGATCTTATAATCGCTTGTATAATTATTTGATTCGTGAGGGATGATTGATTTATAAAATACTGATGAGGAAAAAGAAAGTTGAAAAGTTGAATCGTTAACGAGCAGACAGTTTTCATGACTTTCGCCAAGAGAGTGACAGGATTTCGTAATAAAAACTTTCCATTTACATCGTAATGCATTTAATTTAGTTTTTAGTCTTTATCAATAAATTTTGGTTGTCAATTGGATTTCTAGACAACAGAGTTGCTTCGTCAAAAAACAAAACGTTTTATATTTTGGTGAAATTTCTAAAATATAGATTAATCAAATATTTGTCTGGATAAAATAAAAATGTCCATCGATTAAAGTTGGATCTCCTTCGATGATCGAACTCAATCCTTAGAAATTTTATTCGATCAGAATATAATTTTGAGGCTGATTTATTGAAGAGATTTTTAAAGAGAATTCAGACATTTTTCATGTTATTTAAAAAAAAAAACATACTTATTGAAAAAAAGTGTCTTAATAATAAGATAGAATTAGTTTGGGATTTTTCTTCCCAACTTGACCTTGGAAATTTCTCCGTTGCATAAAAATCAGGAGGCAGGTCCGAGCTTCCTCGTTCCCTGCTGCTAAATACTGTTCCATTCTAGTTCTTCTTCTCGGCGGGAGCAAATTACTAGGGAAAGAGAGGAGAATGGACGCGCAACGAGAGAAAGTCGCAGCGTCTGGCTCGCACATGTCCTCCCTCGAAAAGCGGGTGGACGCGCGCTTCAATCTTTCGTCCCATTGTTCCTGAGATCCTCTCGTATCTTGTTTTTTTTTCTTCTTATTTAGAGACATCCAAATGTCTGGAATTCGTCGTTTTGAAACGTCGTGCCCGGTCTCGTCCTGTTGACAACGACTTTTCGTGGAACTTTACGTATTTTTTGCTCGGGCATGCTGAAATTTATTCCATTCCTAAAAAATAATGATAAAACTTGACGTAAATATTCTTCATTGGCCCTCGATTTTTTGCCCACCTCGAGCATTGCTCATTCTTTTCCCCTTTCACGGAGAATTGTTTTGCGCTAATAGAGATAAATTTGTTCGAAGAATTCCGTTGGGAATAATAATTAAGTGTTGAGTTCGTCGAACAGAGATCGCAATGGCGGCGAGGAGTCTCTTCATCTTCGAGTTCTTCTTTTCCCTCTCTCTCTCTTTTCCTTTCCCGGTTTGTCCAGTATTTCCAGTCTCTCGCTTCACGATCGAATCGCTCTTTTTCGGGGACGAGGAACCTCGCCGAAAAAAAACGTGTTCCGGAGAGAGGGAAAGAAAGAAAAAAGAGACAAGGGTGCGCCCTGGCGAGCAAACAAACCGGTTCTCGCTTCGTTTCTCTTCTTTCCTCGCTTTTTTCTCTCGCTCCTTCGACAAAAAGGCATGCACATGCGGCTATTCATCTGGTTTTGCGCAAAAGAGACGAGCAGAGGATAGAAAACGAGAGGAATTTCTTATTAAAGTCGCTAAATAATCACGTTTCTTTATTATTTCAATATCATATATGATTGTAAGGTTCGTACACCTTTTATATGCAACTCTGTTCGTAAAGAAAGATTTACCCTGATGTAGGATTATTTGCTATCTAGACTTGTTCTTTTTTAAAAAATATCTGTACACTAATTTTTTTCGTAATTATGTTCAAAAGTAGTTCAATTTAATAATCAGCATCATTTAAATATAGCAGCTAATAGATAAATCTGTAACACTCATATTTATCTGTTTATCTCTGCTTCTAAACCACATATTCTAACCAATTAAACGAATAACTGAAATAAAATTCAAAGAAACTAAAAAGAAGCAAAATTTCAAGAGGACAAGAAGTCGTATTGCTGACGCTGGACATTGTCGAACTCGGAATCGTTTTATCGACCTCCGTCGAAATATTATCGTTTATATACATATATACGAAAAAAAAAGAAATGAAGGAATTCGTTCAAAGTCTCAAGAGGATCCTTCGCCAGGGTTGAACGTAGTCAAGCTCAGAGCTGTTTTGTCGACGTCAGTCGATATATTTTCGTCGATATATGCATGGAAAAAAGGAGAATAAATGGAGGAATTTGTGCAAAGTTTGGAGAGGATGAAAGGACGGTTCGGCGACGTTGGACAGAGCCAAGGGAAAGGGAAACGTGTATAATATGCATTCGTGTCTCGGTTATAGTCGTTATCTTCGATTTATGAGCGCGCACCGCCCTGAATCCTTATTCAAGGGGGTTCGCTCGGCTCGACCGAGCGGCGGGGCCCCCCCCTCGGGATTGTACGAGAACTCCGCGCGCTCATTCCCATATACGCGCGTAGCGTTTCTCCGTAGTCGAAGGCACACAAGGCCGCAAGAGACACGGCAAAGGTGGAAGGTCCAAGGTTAACTCGGCTGATATCACGCGAGAAGGATATATACGATCCTCCAAATGAATGGTTGCACTCCGCAATCGAACAGACCAGATCCGGGGAGAGCGCCGAGCAACGAAAAAGAAGAAAAAAAAAGATTAAATCACCAATCGTATATGCCCGATGTAATCTTCCTTACACGAAATTTCATTATAAATCCTCCGCTCTTCCCCGGAGCACATCCGCCAACGAGAAGAGAGAAAAACAATAAAAAACAAAAAAAAAACGATGGAAAGATCAAGCCTGATTGCTGCAGCACCAATCGCTAAAATTTCATACCGAGAATCATTCGAGTTGCGATCGATCGGGAAAAGAATAATAAAAAGAAAAAAGAGAAATAAAATATAAGATGAGGATTAAGAGAATATATTTTGTAGTCGAAATAATATGGACGTATTGCAGAGTCTGCATCGTGTTGGGAGCTTTAAAAAAGCAGGGAGGGAGAGAGGGAAAATGTATAAAAAATAATATATAGAATAACATGCAAGACACGCGGGGAATAAGAGATATGAATTTGAACCGCAACGGGAGATCGATCGCTGGCTAATGCGGTCGGTGGACCGCATCGACTGCTCTGCGACGAGAAAACAGAGTGCGGGCTCTCTGGAATGGAGAGGCGCGTTCGCTCTGCAGAAACGTTCCAGATTAACCGGTCTCTCTCTCTCTCTCTCTCGCAATAAGCTTCTTAAAGTTTTAAAGCTGGCTTCTGCTCTTCGTGCCTACACAATCGCACGCGTCCACTTGCGCCCGCACACTTTTTTTCGCGGTTTACGTCCTCGCGCCGTGTGTTGTCCAACCTCGAGGACGCTACTGCATTTTTTTCAATCTTTATCATCTCCCGCTCGCCAACAAACGAATAACAATTCCGCGCGCGGTTCTTTCATTTCGTTTTATTTTCTTTTCACGTCCCAGTTTTTTTTTTCGCGTCACGAAACAATTTTTTTTTTTAAATTCACGTTTCACAAACGAGTCGTTTATATTCTTCAATGAGAAAAAAGAGAGAGAAGTATATATTCTTTGCACGGAGAAACATTTCTCGCGGGGCCTTGAACTTGACATTGAGCAGCGATGTATCTGGCTCGACACGTTTTATTTTCCTTTTTTTTTCCTCTCGCCCTCTCTCGGTCCTCATCGCTTCGTTTACATTTTAAAAGCGCTTATCGCGTCGAACGACGAAACTTTTCCACCTGATAATTCAATCTCTCCGGAGATCGAGATCTTTTTCCTTCGAGTCGTGTGATCGATCGTCGTACCGGTCTTTTTATTATTCCTTTTTTTCACGTTTACGAGACACGCAACGTAGCCTGGAATGTCGCGAAGGTCGCGATCGAACCTTCGCGAAGAATCTTCCTCTCAAATTTTCATCGAAAAAAAAAAACAAAAGATGAGAGAAGAAAAAGCGAGTCGATCTAATCGAGATATTATTTTTCACGGAGTCACGATCGAAATATACTTTTTCCCCGTGTCCGCTCGTTGGCTTTTCCACCAGAGTGTGTGTCCCGAAGCGAAATCTTCATCGCGCATTTTACTTTGAAATGGTAGATTGTGAAAATTTAATGCGAGCCTCGACAGAAATCTTATGTACATTCGTTACACGTGGAATTCCTTTATTTTTATCAGTTGAGCGTTATATTCTTGTTTTCTTTTTTCCTCCTTCTTCTCGCTTCTTCTCCCGGAGCTAGGCTCTTATCGGGAATCAGAGGCAGCAGGAAGAATAAGTATTTAGTTCATGCACGCTCGAAACGCGCTGCGCTGGCGAGCACACCACACACTCTATGCCTTACTCATGCTTTTTTCCTCCCCCTCCCTCCCTCCCTCCCACCGCCGCCGCCGCACATATTTCTCTCCTTTCTCCGGCGTGCACGTGTTTTCGGTACATACAGAAGAGCGTGTAACATTTCAAGTGTGGCGTGATTAGACACGCCAGAGCGAGAAAGAGAGAGAGAAAAACCGGCACACACGACGAAGAACCGGTTTTCTCCGTTTATTTTTCCTTCCTCTCTCGCTCGCGTTGCCCCGCTGCGTTTTTTCACCCCTCCCCGCCCTCCGTCTCGCTCGTCGACTCCTTCGCTGCAGTTTTGTGCTTTCTTTTAGCGCACACCGGTTCTCCGCCCTCGGGCCAAACGTGCTCTCGCGCTATGGGTCGACGAGCGAAGACGCCAAGCACAGAGACGAAGAAGCGGAGAGACTCGATACATACATTCGAATGGTTATTGAATTTCTTCGAGTTATACCACGCCGGAAAAATCGCTCGGAAGTGCTCGTTTGGAATTTTAATATACTCTATTCTTCAATTTATCTTTTTTGTTATTCCACGCCTTCTCTCTCTCTCTCTCTCTCTCTCTCTCTCTCTCTCTCTCTCTCTCTCTCTCTCTGTCTCTCTGTTGTCGGTACATAATATACTCTCTCCCTCTCTCGTGTATTATTTTTCGAAAAAATTCATTTCGCTTCCTCGTTTATGCGCCTCGGGAAAATTTATGGACTGCTTCCTGTACGAGTTATTGGAAGAAGATTGCACGATAATGAAGCAAAACGTATTGAATCGGTGTATGGCACCGGCATTATATGCGGACGCGGATAAATAATGAAGTATATATGTACTGAGAAAAAAGTTTGTTTGAATCAACTAAATTTCGTTTGACTCAAAAGCAAAAGCGACGGACACGGGCGCCGAAACGCAAGTTTAGTTGATTCAAACAAATGAAATTTAGTTGCCGCAAAAAGATATTTTTTTTTGGCGAAAAACACAAAATAATTTATTACTCAGTTATGCTACGGATTTTCACCATTTTTGATAGCACGGAAGTATACTTTCTGAGTATACTTCCGGTATCTATGGTGCCGGAAAAAATGTTTCGGTTGTGTTGATGGGATTTGAACCTGTCTACCTACCTTGAAAAAAAATTTTGTGAAATTTAATCAACTGAAATTTTGTTGATTGAACCAAAAATTTTTCTCAGTGTATATTTTCTAAAGCGTGCACTCTACCAATTACCCTACTGTGCGATCTGACAATTTATCATAGCAAAAATGTGATCTTGAAGTTTCACGCTTTATTTTGTTATAATACAAATATTATTTTTTATTTTTTTAGCAACCGCAATGAAAATATATGAATTAATTGGTAAATAATTGGTACTTAATTTATATTTTCAAGAAATCCAATTTGTGATTTTTTCAAATTTGTCAAGTCCAATAGATATCGTTCAAGTATGGCACATTTTATCAAGGAATAATTATTAAATTGAATGAAATCCGCAATATACTTTGAAGGAAATAAATATTCAGTTGAACGACAGAACTTGAATTATTTGTTTGAATTATTCGATTAAAATGTACATCAAGTTGATCGTATCATGAATAATTTCATTCAAAAATCTCACTGAATTCATTCAACAGGCATTTTCTTCGATGCCACTAACTTTACTGAACCAGATATTTTTGTTTTATTCTAATGTATAGGATATCTACTGAAGAAAATAATTATCATTATTTTGACAATCGTTGGGCATTGAATCAAGTAATTACGGGTCAACTAAATATATTTAATTGATTAAAAGAAACTTTATTCTGAGTGTGTGGAATGGAAGAGGAGCCCGCGATGGGAATCGCGTCGCGTCCGTTACTCCCGGAGCGATAATGCTCCGAGAGCCCGAGGAAATAATTAAGGCGCTCTCTCGTCTCATCGCTCGAGGAATAAAATAAACTTTCACCTTGCACAATTTAAGGGGCCGAATGCGGGCCTCGGGGCTCGTCCCCCGGCGATCGTGACAGTTGTGCAAGGTCAAAAATTATTCGATAAAAACTGTCGAAATAATGATCAAGATACACATATATTTTCGTCAATCCGCGAGTTACGAAAATCGCTTAATGGGACATTTCTTTGTTTTCCCTCGGCGCGATGAGATAACCATTTTTCGAAAACAAAAACACACGAATAAAATGTGTGTATATGTTTTATAAATAGGCGTCCCCGCGTAATCAAAGTCGGCTCGTGCGTAATTTATAATCGATCCGCCGGCTCGAATTTCGTCCCGCGAGCTATATGGGACGAGAAAATCGGCGGAGAGCCGAGCGATTAATGGCGTCGAAATGGCCCACGGGAGGGGGAGGAGGAGGAGAGCGCGAGGCAAACGAACGCGCGTCTGCTGTAACACATCACGTACTTATATGCGCGCGCGCGCTCCGCCAGGGCCAAGATTGTCTCGAGATGGTGCACTCGGAGTCGTGAGCGCGGAGCCTCTCGTCGACGTTCGCTTGAATAATGCATGCCGGGCCAGTTTGCCCACGCTGTGCATACATGCGGGCTCGCGCAGCAATACAGAGACCATCGGCGACGTCGCGCACGATAATACACAAAATACGTTGTAACGCATGGCCTCGATCGCTGTACGAATCCGAGACACTCCGAGAGCGAACCTCATCGCGTCGCGCTTATTCTCGCATCTTTTTGTTGTTTTTTTTTTTATTCGCGCGGATTGCACGCTCGCGGCGTCTCTCACGTGTGCAAAAACCAAGATAAATAATACACCGCTCGGCGAAATGTAACGAAAATGGTAATCGCGCTATAAAAACGGTGCACCGCTATGTATAGTTTTGCTTCAAGGTGGATCTGAGGTATATATTTCGCATATATGTACTTCTTTTTATACGAATTGCATAAAAACGTGCGTGCATTCAACACTGAGGGAAGATTTTTACTAAAAAGCGACAACTATATATATTGCTTATTACTTTGGAAATATAAATACATTTTGTATAGTAATATTATATAAATTTATATATAGGATAGGATTTAAATAAAATATGAAATAAATAGTTATATATGGTTCTATAATAATCATCAGTATAGTTGTTACTTTGTGTAATAAAATATCTACCATATTTTTCTCTCAGTGAAAATATATGCTCGAGTGTATTATGAAACACACTTGAAAAGTATTTTTTATTCTATATACTAATTAAAAAGAGTGAATCTGCCATAGACGGTGAAATTAGCACGAATTACGCGTTTGTATTTAGTAATGAATTTTTTACTCACAATTCGTGTGTATTTTAAAATTAAACTATTCACACTTTTTTATGAAGAATTTGGAATTTTTTTATTTTTCAATTTATTTATTTGATAGTAAATATTCCGTAGTTAACAACAATGCTACTTACATTGAGTTCATCTCAAATATGTTTTGAAAGTTCAAAAAATTGATCCCAAAATTTTTCGAATTTTTGATTCAGTTTTTTTTTTATTAAAAGAACAAAATTCAAGTCAGTCTTTTGTATTCGAAATTTTTTTGATTTCAATTTGCAATTCGATCGTAAATATCTTCACAGATAAAATACTCATTATTTTGGAGATAATCCAAGAATTCATAATGAAAAGTTCAAAAAACCGATTTAAAAGTCAGTCTTTTGGCTTTTTCGCATCACGAATTTCTTGCGCGACACTTCTTCAACTATCTTTTTTGCACTCTGCACACGAAGTGTCACGATAAGAATTAAATTTTTCAAAAAATAAATGAACCTCCACCACATAAAAGCATATCTCAAAAAATAGTTTGGCACGTTAAAAAATAGTTGGTAAGGCGAGTACCGAGACAAAAATGTAGAATGAAAAAAAAAACTGAAAAATAAAGAGGAAAAGAGTAGCTTGAAAAAAGCGGTAGTTAATGCACTCAGGGGCTGGAACTCGCGAAACTTTGCCAACGAATCCATCAGAGTGTGCGAGGGATGACGAGGTGGGCGAGAGAGAAAGAGCGAGTAACGAGCTGCCGTTCTTGACTCGTTCACGGACTACCGGTGTGCAACACAATGCGAGCAACGCTCTCTTTCTCTTGCCGAAGAAAAAACGAGGAGAGAGCCATGTGGCTCGCATAAATATTTCCGTTACTAAGTGCATCGTATCCAAGCAGCCGAGTCATTACCTTTTTTTTTCCCTCCTTCGTTCTTTTTGTTTTCGTTGTTTTTACAAGTTTTTAGTAGCTCTGATTGCAATTAAGTATACACGGTGAATATTTAAAAAGGAAATACAGTAACGTCTCCGCTAAATTGAACGCACGGCGGGTTATTTTTTCCTCCCCCCATCGCGAATGACAGAGGAGTATCGATCGTGAGATATATCGAATGAGAAAATTAGCACCGCGAGTTTCCTGAAATTCTCATCAATATCTCAGCCTCATATACATATATCACCGTGCGTTTAGGCACGAAGGCGGGATAGAGAAGAGCGAGAGCGTCGTCTCGTGATCCACACAGAGCGGGGTTCTCCCTTATAATCGCGAGTCCAAACACCGCGCGTATGTAGGACGCGCGAGAAGCACGCAACTCTCGACGTCGCGTCCGTTCTGCAAAGTTTGCTTGGTTGCTCGCTCGGCGCACGGCCACGAGTTAATAACGCGATTGCCGGAGTTAACTCTCTCGTCTCTCCCGTCGAGTATCAAGCATAGCACAGTTTGAAATTAGTTTCGAAGCCCGGCAAACTTGGTCGCTTCCGGTCTGACTCTTCTCCCCACGTTCCCCTTGAACGAGCACGTCGCTATTCCCTTTGTGCACGAAACATCGCGACCATTTATGTGTATCTGGTTAACTGTGCAACGAGAGAGCGCGGCCTGCTTCCTCCCTCCCAAACGTCTTCCCCGGTGCACAGTTATACGAATAACTGTGCACCGGGAAAATAGTTCTTCTCCCCGTGTAACCAGAGCTCGAATGGCGTACACACAGCCTTCTTCGACCCTTACAGATATATTTTATCGAGTTTGCGCACTCTCCCCCGCATCGCTGTCGCTGTCGCCGCCCTCCCTCCCTCTCTCTCTCTCTCTCTCTCTCTCTGTGCTCTCGATTCACCTTTATTGTGTACGAGTGTCTTGACCTCTCCGAGTTTCTATTACCGTCGCTTCCCTTTCACTGTCATTCCGATGGAACGACTCCCCCGTCACTCGAGCGAAATCCTTTTTTATATAGAATGTAGGAAAAAACGATCGCTCGTCGGAACATTTTTTTACTCTATTTTTTACATAAAACAATAAAGGTGTGTAAATATACTTTTATTATTATTATCATTATTTCAATGAAATTTTATAATTGTTTGAGCGAAGAATTTTTATACGATATTTCTTTTTATAACATAAAGAGTAAATGTCTTTTTTTTAATTATTATAGTCAATTTCAGTCGGTACTTTTATTAGACTTAATCATTGATTTTTTTTGTAGTTGATTCAGTTTTAAAAATAAATTATTGAAAATCGAAAACGATAGGATTTTCACAGAATTTTTGTATCATTTCTTATTTACACGAAAGAACGATGTAAACATTTTCTAATTTATGTTTTTATAATTATGGTAATCATTGTAGTCAAATTATCGTTTGAGCACGTCATTTTTCTAAAACAATAAAATATATAATGTAAAATATCGAGGAGAAAATTTAATAAAGAATATTTGTATAAAAATGTTCCGTTAAGTAACGAATATGTAAATATTAATTTCAACGACGAGATAATAAATGTCAGAAAATGGAAACAAGACGTTTGCAATGATTCAAGCAGTTCGCTTGAAATTTGTATTACTCGTTAGAAGCGTGAAATTAATTTAACCGCTTCTCGCGCTTTCACACCTGGTACGATGAGTATGCCAGTCAATTTTTTTTCTTTCACTTTCGAATTCTCCTCCCGTTCGAGGTCCCGCTCGTATCTCGAAATGCGAGAGCGTACGAGGAAGCGGCGAGAGAGTGAGAGAGAGAGAGAGAGAAATTGGCACGTAAGGGACATGGCGAGGTCGTGGGAAAATCTTCAACGAGAATAGAACACGTGTGTGGCAAAAATCAAAGTACGCTCTCCCCGCAATCCGCTTGCTTCGAATATAGCATTTGGCTCGGCTCGTACGTTGCAGAAAAATAGAGATAAATAAGCGATGAGGCTCTTATTTCGAGAGACTATTTTTCCTCTTCGCGTTATACGATGCCACACCTTTTCGCATTCTTCTGTCATTCTTGGCAACGTGATTGAGATGCTCTGTCAAAGTCCGCTCTGTCATATGATTTCTTCGGAATATACACTTCCAGCATTGTGAAATTTATCCCCTCGTAAAATACTTAATGTGCAATTATGCAAAACATGAGCAATTGAAACATTTTTCTTTCAGCTCGTCTTCGCACGAACATCCGAAAATAAAATTAATGGTTTTATGTTCCTCTCTTGTGTTCCAGGTAAGCTCTTCGTCCTGAGGAAAAATTCCGTTTCGAGGTCGAGTGAGTAATCGAGATATTATTTTACTGTTCAATCTTAAAATGAGATGATCTCAGAAAAATGTTTTCTCTCGTTTGAAAACATGGCGAGGGGCTTCGAATTAGCGACTTATTACGCAGAATATTATCGAGTCACGAGGAATAACGCGAATATCGCGAAGGAAATCCGATAGCGAGTCAGCGACGAGACCGTCGAGTTTGCATTTTCAGTATATTAATACAATAATAATAACAGAGGCGAGAATTCAGTCGTGTCAGCGTTGCGTGTGTACGTCAGCTGGATATTTTTTCCTCCTTTTGTCATACGTAAGCGTAATCAAAGACTCGCCAGCTTCGCAGCAAAAACGACGAAAATTATTGTTCTCTTTCTCTCTCGTTTATCGGCTCGTCGAGTCGAGGTGTTAATTGATCGAAACTGGGAAAGCAAACGCGAGAAAACATTTTTTTAGCAAACGCGATAAAATAGAATCGCCAACGAAGCGACGATAAAAAAGTTTTAACGGGAATCGATGAAAAATATGATTAAACGTCAATTTTTTTATTGAATATAGAAAAAAAAATATAAATATCAAATTTTATGCGAATAAGTCGTAAAAATATTTTGCTTCTTTGTTTCGTTTTTCATCATTCTTTATTGCTGGGCAAAAAAACGTAAAATTTGGAGAATTTATGTTGAGAATCAGAAAAATGTCAGTCACGATAAATACGCTAAAGGATTTGGCTGACTTAGGAATCGTGCGGTCAAAGAGACGTTCCTCAGCGTTTCCATGAACGTTTGCGCGGTGCTAAAAACGTTTTCGCTCTGGTATTAACGTGTATATATACGCCACCGTACACGATTGTAGACGATAAATTATTTATCCGCGTCGCGGGGTCCGGGCGACGTGCCAAAAGCTTTTGCCGTTGGGGCTTTCCGACCATTTTTCTTTTTTTTTCTTTTTTTTTTAAATTTCATTTTACCTTTTTGCGTACACACGCGAGACACGACGCGGACCGAAATTACATCGAGCACCGGGCGTGATACGCGATAGCCGGAAAAGCAGAAAAAAAGATTTAAAAAAAGTGGCGCAACCCCGGGATGAGGGAAAAAGCGAATTCAGCGAGACAGACGGCCCATTTTTAATTAATTCCGGGATAAGGGTCGACGAAAAATCGCGGAAACCTTGAAAAACGAACGAGACACACGCGGACTGTGCGGTGAGAAGCGGCAAGTAGGCCAGGGGGTAAAAAAGCAGGTCCCACGTCGCGGTGAAAATTTTTATTGCGCATCGAATTGGAAAGAGAACGATCAAAGTGCGAATCGGTATGCGAGCGAGCGTATATTTTTCAAGGCGGACGCGTATATAACGCGTCGTTCTGTCGTCGAGTTCATTCAAATGCGGCGTTCCGGCTAGAAAGAATGAGTCGAGTCGAGAGAAAAATAGCGAGAGAGCCCGAGCGAGACAGGGACACCGAGGCAAAAACGTAGAAGAAGAAGAAAAAAAAAGAGGGAAAAAGAGAGAAAGAAACCTCCGTGGTCGGGGTTTAATGAAACCAGTCGGCTGCACTCGGTCAAACCGGTTCCGCCGCATCTTTTTTTTTTCTCTCTCTTTCGGTCGCCGGTCTTTTCTCCTCTCATCTTTCTCCTCTCGCCCATTTTCTAGAGCTACTCGCGCGCGGGCGTTACGTCTTTTTTTTTATTTCGATTCTTTTATTTTATTTCACTCTTTCTCTCTTTCTTTTCTCTCCTCTTTCCCTCTCTCTTTTCACCCTCATTCGCCCTGTCTCCGTCCTCGTCGTCGTCTACTTTGCCGGAACCGGCTTTTTCACGTGTCTCATCGCGTCTCGGCCACACACTCGACGACCGCCCCGGCACGAATTCGCACACGCTCGCGAGCACTCACATTCGTCTACGTGTCGTGTACACTCGCACAAAGCGGATGTGTGCAGTGTCGCTTCGTTGTATAAAATCGCCACACCGGGTCAGGGGAACCGGGATGGAACGAAGGAAACCGGAAGGAGGAACAGATTTTTTTTTCAAAAAAAAATCCATTCTTTTGCTTCACATTTATGCTTTTCGTCCTCCATATCATATTAAATATATTGCATATTTCTCCTCTCTCGAACGGTCTATTAACTATTTTTCATCATTTTGATTACAAATTTGATCCTAGCTTGAATCATCTTGATCTTTCAATTATTGTCGTTTTTTAATTGAATTTTTAACGATTTTCATTAATATGTGAGAATAATTTTTTGATATTCGTAAATATTCTCCGTCTCTCGAACGGTATATACATTATTTTTCGTCAGTTTATTTACAATTTTGATTCTACATAGTTTGGATCATCTTGATCTTTATTATTATTATTATTTTTTAACTGCATTTTCAACAATTTTCGCTAATATGTGGAAATAATTTTTTGATATTTGTAAATTTCAAAATTTTACCAACATTTTCCTTACTTAATTATTCAAATAATTTGAAATGTTTAAGTTTTTCATAAAAACGATTTCAACGTCAAGAATTTACTTTTCGTAAAGATTTTATGGCCTACCGCGTCCTTAACTTTAAGAATACATTACGTAATTTTTAATTTCCAAGAAAAACGATATCCTGAGTAAAAAATCTCTCGAATGTTCTCCCGGGTATTTCTTGTTCTTTCATCGCGTTTTCCCTCGAAGTAGTACCGCGGGAGGTGCAGAAGTTTGCTCGACGTACGAAAAGTCTCTGCTTTCCCGTTTGACCAACTCGGCCAACTCGTGAACGTTGGAATCGCTTTTCGCGGAGCAGCGTGATTCGGGGGAGGGAGGGGGGAGCGACCGAGAGATGAAAGCGAGGAAAGGACCTCGAGAAAACTGGATTAATATGGAGTTTGATGAAAAGAAAAAGAGAGAGAGAGAGAGAAAGGAAAAGAGAGAAGCAGCAGCAGGGAGATAAAAAAAAAGAGAGGACTCGAGAAAGCTGTCGGAAACTCGAGAGATTTGTGTGATGTAAGATTCTGCAAAGTTTTACCTGGGTAGAACGGATGAGGAAAATGCGAGAGATAAAAGGATAAGGCGGGAGTGGAAAGAAAGAGAGAGAGAGAGAGAGAGAGAGAGAGAGAGAGAGAGAGAGAGAGAGAGAGAAAATCGCACGCTCTCTCTCGTCCCTCGGGTCTATTTACTATATAAAATTTTCCATGGAACAGAGTCTGGAGCACGTATCGCACTTCGGGGATGTGTATACGCTATGTACTTCTCGTGTACATAACGTACCGAGAGCGCATCTCGAGCTCCCGGCAGTCGTGTCCTGACCCACTTAAGGATCAGCGCCGGAAAAGAGAGAGAGAGAGAGAGAGAGAAGCTGGTATATAAAAAGCGACTGGGAGGAAAAACGAGAGCGAAGAAATCGCGAGTAAGAATTTTCATTATTGCCTCTCGTTCTTGGAATTCCTTCGTCGTTTTATCGGAAAAATAATACTTTCGTAAAATAAACTCATTGCGAGACTGTTTCACTTTGCCACGTCTTCGTTTTTTCTTGTTTTTTTGTTTTTTTTCTTTTCTTTTCTTTCTTTTATAACCATCAATCGCTCGCTGCATCGGTGCAACGAGAATGGTGAGCAAACGTTTGTTGTTATTGGAGAAATGAAAGAAAGAGAAAGAGCGGGAATTTAAAAAAAAACCTTATCATCGCTATCTATCGACGGATCGAGAAATATTTCTTTAATAATAACGTCGCGAGATAAATGCGATACTCATCTCGGGAGCGTACCACGATACACGTAATAACCGGAGATCTCAACAATGTATTCTCCGCGCGATAATAATGCAATTACAGCAATGCGCGCGTGTATATTTACGTCCCGGGGCCAGGATTGATCGAGTCGCGCAGCGATGCGGGCTGGAATTTTTACGAGCCTCTTATTCCTTCTCTAACGGACTGGCTTTTTCTCGTGCTCACTCTTTTTTTTTCTTTTTTTTTTTTCATTTACACTGTTCATTTCTTTATACGTTCTCAGTCCTCGAAGATTCTCCCGAGAAACGCGAAACGATTGAAGAAATATAATTGAGGAAAGCGAGTAACATGCTTATTATTATCCATCATTTATTCAAACGTTACGAATAAATGCCATTTTTTTGTTCTTCATTTTACATTATAATTTTATTTCTGTTCGGAAATATTCATTAATAACTTTTTAACAAGCCAGTTGACTTTATTCGTAAAATTTTATAGGTTTTATTTAACAAGAGCGATAAAAATTGTTATTAAACTTTTATTACATGCCGAAATGTTCGTTAATTGCTTTTCGACGAGAAGGGAGTAAAAGTTTCGCGAAATTTTCTCTTGAGCGCGATATGCTAGAGAGGGATAGCCAGGATTACATCGAGTGTCTAGGTGCATTTCCCATAATGCAAATGGGGAAAACGACTGAATCGGCGTTTCGCATTGAGCTTAGGTTTTGCACGATTCGCATTAGCGAAGTTAACATACGCCAAGGGTTTCGTACGTTCAATTTGCACAAATATGCAGAATTTTCTTCTTAAAATTATCTGTAACATTTCTGGTTTGTTTTTTTTCTTTAATTTTTAAGTCACTATAGAAAATACCTGTACTCTCTCAATATTTTTGTGTCAATGCGTTAACATCCTAATAGACAATTTTTAAAGTCATTTAATCTATATTTAGAATGAGAAACTATTTATTTTTGTACATTTTTATATACTGCTGTTATGCAATCATTTTTTTTTTCAATAACATTACATATAGTTTATTTCGTAAGATTTTATATTTTAAAAACATTTTATACATTTATATTTATTATTTTCATTTTTCATTACCCAAGCGAATTCTTTTTCGCATTCCTAAATTTCCGGATTTGTATTTTAAACTCGTGATACAAGTCCACATAAAAAATACGAAATGTAAAAATTGCAGTTCAAAAAACATGATTTTATATTAAAAACATTTCCAACGCTGCTGACAAATTTTATGCATACGAATGAAGTTTTTTCGTCTTCTTCCGAGCGATCGATGCACGAGAGTTTTGTCGAGAAATTCCGCAATAATATTTAGCCCGGGGCGGACGGACGAGAGAAAGGGGAAAAATAACAATGACGGAGAAATTTTGTGTCTCTCGGCAGAGTTGGCGTTCCGCTCGGTTGAATTATTTATCGGGCGCGTGGTGACGACGAGGTCCACGCAAGCGGCAAAAATCATTATCTCCCCCTCTCGCTCGCGTCTCCTCGCCCCCCCCCTCGAGTCTCGCCGAGTCGTGACGATTGAATGGTCACTGACCGGATGTGACGCGCTCGCCCGATCCTCCCGCGAGGCAGAGAGAGAGAGAGACGAACAGACTCTGTGTGATATGCACAAATAAAAAAAGAGCGAGAGAAAGGGAGAAAAGCGATGTGATAATTACTGCGCGTGTTTACGAGCGATGGAGCCATCCTCTCGCGAATACAACTTTTCTACTTCGACACAGACATTAATTTTTATCACCCTCGACAGAAAATAGATTGGTTGGAAGGACACCGAGTCGATAATCGCTTATCATATACTTTTATGTACTCGCCGGAACGTCTTTTTTTGTCCCTCGAGCGAATGAAATACACATTAATATGCAACGCGACGCGACGATATTGTATATGTATATATATATATTTTGTCGATTCTTTATGTATAACATAGACGCGTCTCGGGGCGCATGAAATTCTCGATCGAGCAATAATAATCCTTCTAGGAAAGAAATAAAATTCTTTCGTCTCGTTTGACCCAGATCGGCGGGCTCCTGCGTCCCCGTTTATTTTTCAAGGTTCGTAAACAAGTTGCCCCCCCGTTCGTCTCGTTTCCATGGAACGACTCGGCTCATTTTCCACAGCTTTTTTGCGCTTTCCGCGAGCCAATTAATAATCGGGTTCTCTCCTCGCGCTCGCTTTTTCTCGCGGGTCGCTCGGAGGGGGAATTTTTAATGAATAAAGGCGGAGAGATGAATTTATACGGGGTCGCCCGCCGGTAAATGCGCGCCCTCGGAAAATAATCGAGCTCTCTCGGGCGATCCCGAAGATAAATAAGAATTGGATTTTCACGATGGCACTTTTGGCACGGGAAAAAGCGTGGGCGATACGCGCGACGAGGCGGCTTCTCGCCGGGCCCCCGAAAGTCTGAGAAGGTCTCTGGCATTGTTCCAAGCCACCCAGAGAGCTTCGTTTCGAATTGTATCATACACGTATCCGGTTTATCCATTCCCCATTTATTTATTCCCGTATCCATACCTATATACGCCTTTAATACGTTGTTGTATATTTTACGAGGAATTCGGTCACAGTCTCGAGAAAACGATCGTCGTCAGCGACTCTCGTTATAATCGCGCTCTCTCGCTCTCGCTTTTCTATATATCAGAACGACACACGCGAGAAAACGAATTCATTCCCGCAATTGAAATGATTTGTCAGCGAGTTGCCAGACGAACTTTGTTTTCTCCTCATCTCTTTTTCTGCTATATACCCTAACTTTTTCTTAAATTTGCTGTATCTCGCCCTCTCTTTCTAATTCCATTCATTCATTTATTTTATATACTGATATTTTGATTTTCAATTTTTTTTATTTCCTCTTGCCTTATGACTTTCTAAGACATAATGAAAAATCTAATATAAATGAAGGTATACATATACCAATAGTTGGACAGTTCAAGATTTTCTCATTTTATCTTCATTTTAAAAATATATTCAACAAAAAAATTTTGTTTCAAATTCACATCTAAAGTATTGTCTGATATTTTAGCAAGCATTTTGTGTGTTAATTTTAGACAATGCTTCTAGTAAATAAATACTTGAACGTTTGTAATATGTAAGAAAAATTAACATTGTGAAAAATACACACTTTCTTGTGTAAGAAAAATAATCCATACGATTTTATTGAGAAAAAATAATTCATATATAAAAATAATGCAGCGAAAATTGTCCAACTATTGGGACGTTCACCTTACGTCTCTATTTCTCTCTTTTTTTATTATTATTTTCATTCATTGATCCGGTCTTTTACGATATCTGTCTGAAAGCTTGACACAGGGGTGATTTTTCCGGGACTCAGGGCTGAAAGGAACTCTCGTCGGTCGCCCTCTCCCCGATGCAAAAATAAGGGGCGCGGGAGCGGAGAGGGAGGGTCGCGAAGATGCGAGGGAAACGTGACAAAGGCTTCGAACGAGCGTGTACCGAGGGCGAGCCGAGAAAAAAGCATCTCTGATTCTCTAACCCCTGGGATGCAACTCGTTCTTCGGCCCCCGGCGCGCCCGCTCACCCTCTGCTCCCCTCCCCGACCCGGCGAGCCTCATTTTTCTTCTCCAGTGTGTCCGGGGATGGGTCAATGCCAGAGTCGATGCTTATCGATCCGGCCGCGTTCTCATTGTCGGGGCCGAAAAAGCTCTCTCCTCCGGCCCGGACAAAAAGAGAAGCTGCGCTCTCTGTTTTCTTTTTTCGCCAGTCGCTCTCGTCATCTTATTTTATTTCTCGCTCTCTCACTCTCCGTTTCCACCGCCGAAAAGTTTGTCCGACTTTGGCCAAACTTTCGAGGCGTTTCGTTGAAAATACGTCTCGAGATGAAAAGTCTCCCATTTTTTTCATCCTTATACTACGTTGTCCCACATCTTTGGGCCAAAATTTCATTTGTCAACAAAGTACTGAAGCTCGTTTACGGGTAAAAAACTTAATAATTTGATTCGGATTAAAATATATATAGCAGATGAAAAAATAAATAAAGTTGATTGTTTGAATTTTACGATTGATGGGAATAAAAGTAGGGAGACTTTCGTCAATTACGATACGCTTTTATGTCGTCTATAAAAATAATAGTGATGACGTCGAGCCGGACTCGCAGCAGAGTAATAACGTGTGGCATCGACGATTCGTGGATTCCAAAGCATTCTCGCCGGGCGATGTCCCCCGGGCGATCAAGTCCGCAGCGTGTGTGTGTGTGTGTGTTGCCCTCGCCTTATTTTTTCCCCGCTTTCATCCTTTTTTTCGAGGAGAGCAAAACCGGCTCTCTCCCTCCTGTCGGGTGTAATAACAGTAAATCCTGGGCAATAAATCCCTCTCCTTTCGCTCCCTCCCTCCCTCCCTCCCTTTGCTTCTCTTCCCGTTCCGTTCCGTTCTCCTGTAACGACGACACTCCGTTCTCTCGGTGCGAAGCTCTCGTCTCCTATACGTGTGCTCCGCGCGCCCGGATACCCACACCCGTCATAAATCGTTGCGTTTCGGAGCACGCGGAGATGAATCCGATCTTCAAAGATCCTTTTCTTGCAACAATAAACAAACGTCAAACGTTTTAATTGCAGAGCTTATTCCTTTTATAACCGGAGAACGTTTTATACGATCACAATTTCTCTACTGCGATTTTTCATACAAAATTTCTAGTCATTTTTATAATTGGACTGATTATTTTTATAAATCAAATTTTATTCTATACTTTGTATGAAAAATTCTTAAAAATTTTCAAACATTTTGCACTATGCAGTGCGAAAAACATATACATAAAACAATGAGATAATTTTTTCATGTTCCACGATAATGATCTAAGATGTAATTATTTAATTTGATTTAATTTCTTCAGTAATTTTCAAAGATAGATCTATTATAATAAAAATCAAATGAAAATTTTCAACTAATAATCAAGATACAATAGAAGAAAAATTGAAAAATAAAACAAATGTAGCAAATTTACTTCAAGTATAAAATTATTCAGGCTCTAAATGAAATTTTTGCATCATTCATTACGTGTTGCGACGTATGTAAAAAAAGTTAAGATATACAATTCATAAAATTAATAAAATTAAGAAAAATTTGTTGAATTTATAGAAAAGCAATATAAAAATCAATCTATAATTTAAGTTGTTAGAAAATATTTAAAAAAATGTATAGTTGATGCGTAAAATCGGTAAGGAAAAAAGAATAAAGATGGAAATGTTGGGCATGTTGTTGCAGAGAAGGGAGGCGTGAGGAACAACCGACGTAGACGAGTGAGCGAGGAGAGCCTCCGTGACAGCGGTAAGGTCGAAGTTGGTGTCGAGGAGAGCTCGTTATCGTCGAGACAAGAGGATCGGGAGAACAAGGGTCCGCAGACGGGAAAGCCGGGGATCAGAGGATCCAGGTCTGTCTTGGAAGAGACGAGGAACGCGTCGAGCAGCGGCCCGAGCAAGTTGCGAAGGCGAGCTGGCTCGAAGCAGCCGGAGACGAGGAGGCCCGTGAGAAGTAGAAGATCAACGAGGCCCGGTCTCGAAGCCAAGAGACGAGAAGGCTATTACGAGGACGTCGATAACGAGGAGGAGGAGGAGGAGGGGGAGGAGGGAGAAGACGACGAAGACGACGACGACGACGAAGACGACGACGACGACGACGAGGAGGAGGAAGAAGAAGGCGACGACGAGGATAATCGCCTGAGCCCGAGAAAGTCTCCGGTGAAAAATTCGGAGCTCGAGGAAGAGGCAGGCGGGGAGGAGGAGGAGGAAGAGGAGGAGGAGGAGAACAACGACGCGGACGACGAGGAGAATTCGTGGCAAGTGTCGGCGCAGAGCAGGCTCGAGCCTGTGGCGAAAAAATTGAAGACTGCCTCGACGAGGCGACTGAGATCGGAGCGGAAGTCGCGAGTTCGCGATAGTCCCAAAGCGGAGAGTCCGCTAGTGCGAAAGGTAGCGAAAGAGGAGGCGGAGGAGGAGGATAAAGAAAAGCGGAAGCAGGATAAGGGGGAAAGGGAGGATACGTCGACGACGACGACGACGACGACGACGACGTCGACGACAACAACAAGAACAACAACGACCGAGTCGGTAATAAGATCGGAGGAATCGAGAGAGGAAAAGGAGGAGGAGGAGAGCGAGTCGAGGGAGAGGGACCGGGAACCGGAGCCACCGCCTCCTGACAAATCGGATTCGGGAGGTAGCGAGGCAGCGAGGCCCGACGAATGTCCCGTCGAGCGGAGACAGGAGCCCCTGGTGAATGGAGTCAGGAGGATCGATAATAATCCGGTGGATATTGGGGAGGATCGGGATAAGACCGGAGGTGATATCCCGAGCCGGGCGCTGAGACTTCCGGCGAAGGACCGGAGGAAGGAGCACAAGGTCTCTCGGGCGGAGGATCGCCCGAAAAAGTTGGACAACGCCGAGAGGATAGCGACCTCGATCCGGAGGAGGCTGGAGCTCGAGGAGGCTGCCGAGGAGGAAATCTCGGTGATATCCGGCTCGGGGATCGAGCCCGTAAAGAGGAGCCCGGCGATCGCCGCGGAGGCCGGACTCGAGCCCGTTAATACCGAGGAGGTCGCGACGAGCCTCGTCTCCCGGAGCCCGAGCGTTGCGATCGGCCGCGGTCGCAGCGTCGAGTTCATCGAGTCGAGCACTCGCGACGGCTCCGTGCTGGAGAGACTGAGTCCCCTGAACGGCGGGCCGGGGAGGCAGAGCCTGCTCTACGACGAGCAGGAACGCAAGCGGCACAACGAGAGCCCCGTTATATTGTCCGAGAGGCTTAACAAGCCGCCTCCCGCCCAGTCGGCCGTTCTCGCGGCTCACCATCCGTCGCAGTCGCGTTATCACCATCAGCCGGTCCACTATCAAAGACAGCAGCAGCAGCAGGTTTCTTCCCAACAACAACAGCAACAACACAATCACAGCTATTCGCTCCAGCAGAGCTTGCATCAGCGCTATTCCTCGAGCCCGGTGATCCACCATCACCGTCACTCGAGCGTCAGCCCCCAAAACCCCCAGCACCAGCATCAGCACCTCTCGAGCTCCAGTCCTCACGAGCTTAACCTGAGCTCCTCCTCGTCCCCGTCGAGCGGCTCGTACGTCGACAGACGGGACTCCCACCTGGTGCACCAAACGCGGAGTGGCGATGAGGCCGGCCACCTCATGGAGGTGGAGGCCGGGCTCGTCGGTCGATTGTTGCCCGCCGGTGGGATCCTCGGGATCTCAAACTCCCCGCAGAATTCCGGAGCGAGCGGCGCTCACCTTCTTCACCATCAGCACCAGCAGCAACACCAGCACCAGCACTCCCACCATCAGCAGCAGCAGCATCATCTCGCCTCGAGCAATAATTCCGCGCTTGGAAACTCATCGGGCGGCTCCTCCCGCGGCGTTTCCGCGGCCGCTGTCGTCGCGGCAGCGGCCGCGGCAACTTCCGGCTACGCCGACAGCGGCTCCGACAGCGGCGTGAGCTCCCTCAGGAGCGCCGGCTCCGGCGACGAGAGGAGCGGCAGCAGGAGCTCCGCCCTCAGCGCCGAGGAAATCACGACCGGCGTCGTCGCCACCGCCGCCGCCGCCCCATCTTCCGCGTCCTCTTCCGGATCCTCCTCGAATTCGTCCTCGACCGCAGCCGCGACGCCAGCACGCATCTGGCACGTCCAGAGCGTCCAGCACACCTCTCTCCTCATGGCTCATCCTCAGGGACAACATCCCGGGCAGATAGCCCCGGCGGGGAGCGCCACTCCGAGCGCTTCGCCCGCCACGAGCAACTCCGGCAACCTCGGTTATCACAACAGCCCCGCGACCCAGTCCCAGCCGAGCCATCACCATTCCGCCCCCGAAATCCTCTGGAGGCCACCGAGGTACCCGCCGCTTCCTCACGGACTTCTCGCACCCTCGCAACCCAATCCCGACGAGATACTCGACAGGGAGAGACTCATTCGGTAAGTCACTCATTAAAACTCTTGTACATTTTTTTTTTACATTTTATTGTTCATTCGCTCGGTGACGGTTCTTGCATGAAACTATTTTTGTATTTTACCTCTTTGAACATTTTTCGAATATTTCTCGCAATGTGTTATATTTAAACTATATGCGATATTTGACAACAATTTAAACAACCGGAAGGCGACGTTCGCATCGCCACTGTCGTCTTCAGAATGATAGTTATCAAGGACGATAGTTGAGTTGAGAAATTATTTTTATATGGTACGAATCATGCTCTCTATTCACGATATATCTCGTTTCTTTTATTGACAAATATAGATAATGCAACAAATTTTGCATGTTCAGATACTATTTTTCAAGAAAACATATCTGTTAAATTCCTTTGAAAATGCATCTATTTCAATTCACATATTAGAAAATATCAAATATTCATTTTGATCAATTTACATCAAAGATATTAATATATACAATATTCAAAAATTATTTACTCGAAAACTCATTTGACAAGTGACGAAATAATACTTTTTTGTAATTTATCTCAAAAAATTCAAATATTTTATTACCTATAAAAAAAAAAATTTCGCTTCCTACAGAAAAAAACGAAGCATTGTACTTCAGATTCAAAATTTCGCAATATTATTTCTTTTATATGAAAAAAAAACATGTGTATATTTAAGTATATTTTACGTTGAAATGACGAATACACAAAAAAAAAGTGAAAACGAGCCATGTGCGTACGATAAATGTGTTTTCTCCGCGTGTCCGTGTTTCGGCTGTCTTTCCTCTCTGGTATTCTATTCTCGCATGACTATTAATTCCGTGCGTAAGCCCCGAAATATTTGGGAAGAGGAGAAAGAGGCATTGAGAAACGGAACCTCCGGCTGACGGCTCGTGTCCGTCCTTTTCGCCATTGTTGTTATTATTATCGTCGTCATCATCATCATCATTATTTCTCCATCGTCCCTGAGCGCGTCGTCCGTTCTGCTCAACTTTTGCGAACCGCTCGCCGAATACATTTTCAGACTTCAGCTGTTCGTCACTTCCGCCCGCGATTATATTCCCGATAAGACATGAAATTTTTTAAAGTTTGTGCGAGCCCTGTATTTCAACAAAATCGATCGTCGCTTATTTTAAAACAAACAAAATTTACCTATTTTTATTGAACTCGAGATTTGTGCTTCTTTTTTTTAATTTTTTCGGATTTTCAATTTTCGAAATTTCACGATCGCGCAATTTATGGCGACTCGAGTGCAACATTTACGAGGGAGAAATCGCGATTGAAGAGTGCGTAGGTCGTGTAGACGGGTAACAGTAAAACCCGAGAAGATACGGGCCCGGTGCAATAAATATCCGGAGGGATAAAACTCCGCGAGAGACGCGTCGATAACTCTCTACTCGCGGAAAAAAAAAATTATTCGCTCCTCATCGGAATGTTTGCCCGGTGCCGGCGAGCCTCGAAATTGTTTTCCCGGCACCGGTGTGGAAAAGAGACTGGAGGAGAAAAAAAGTTGATGAAAAAAAGTAAAGAGATAGAAAAAAAAATGAATTGGAGAAGGAAAAAAAAATGAGGAATAATCGAAAACCGGTGAGATCGCATTCCGGGCAGGCAGGTGAAACGAGACAGGTGTGCGTTTCTCGCACGTTTTCTCGATTCGTCGTTGTCCCCCGTTTATAAAATCATTCTCGCGCGCACGACGCGCCCTACCCACGTCAATTTTTCGCTGTTTGTCGTACACCAACATTCCGAATGCGCGGGCGAGCGTGTCTGACCTGAAGGCTCGCTGTTTCGAATTCCCAAATTTTTCGTCTCCCGTCCCGATTTTTCCCCCTTTGATAATGCTTTTTACAATCGAATCGCGTATACCAATGTTGGAATTTCAATGTAGAAAAACTCATTATTTGGAAGTATATAAAAATTGGTGGTGTGCGAAGACGGATTTTTAAAGATTTATCAAAATTATAAACAAACTATTGTAGAAATTAAGCCGATAAGAGGTATCAATACCTTTTTTAATATTCATAAAACTATAAACTTTTTGTTAACTGAAAAAAATCGTGACGAGAAATTTACAGCTGAAAAGCAGATAAAAACATGATAACTTTTAAAATAATTGATGTATTAATATAATTCTAGCGCCATACTCTTCATTTTGAAAAATATTTAAAAATTACTCTTAATAAAGATGATATCGTCAAGAGAAAAGATATATCCATGAATTCATATTGAACAAGCCAAAAAACTGATTTTCGGATCAGTTTTTTCAATTTTTCAATATGAATTCTTGGATTGCGCCTCGAATAAGTAGAATTTTCGTTATCTGCAGGAAATTTCCGATCGAATAGGCTCTTAAAATCAAGAAAAAAAAATTCAAAAATTTTTGCGAATTTTTTAAGGTATACCCCTTTCCATTTTTTCAAAA